>JAZHYW010031370.1:0-69585 GCA_037355805.1 Ixodes ricinus | reverse complement strand
CCCATCGGCCACCTCTACTCATATTTGTTCATTACGACCTGCAGTTGGCTTGCTCACCGTAAGATAGTGCATTACAAAAAGGAAATCACATCGTTCACATATAACGAAATGGTAACAGATGGTTGTATCACCGCAGCGTGACAATTTATATTGGATTGCAAACAGAGTAATACTCAAACCCCCTTTGGGAAAAGCGATTTTTTTGAAGACAACACCGGAAGGCATGGAACCGAACCTGACCTAGAAAAAGAAGTTCGAGTTAGTAAGAAAATCTTCCATGCAAAGCAAACATTCGGCCAGGAGATGCCATACGTGTGTAATTGCTTAAAAAAATCTCGTTCCGCCAAGAAATCTTGTAAGATCTCTCCGGGTCGAAGGATACAGACACAGGGTGCTCGTCGATGTACAAAACCTTTACGCGCGAAAGTCTGTAGGCAAACAAAAGTGATCCAAAGTTGAACGATCTCTTTCTGAAAACACAAAGAACGATCTCCAAAAACACCTTGGCAGCTTGAACAGCGCATTAGTCGCCTATTTTTCAGCCTCTCGGAACGGCTTTCCGAGACAAGTGGTCAGCGCAATGGGACGATAACTCGTAGCCAGCAAATGTATCTGCCGGTTTTAGGCAAGATAATTATATGTTTCCGTTTTCTAACACTGAGAAAACAAGCAACAGCTCACCACAAATGGTTCAAAATGTTTACAGATAGCCTACGAACTCGAGGGAGCAAGTGCCTCAATATTCTGTAGTTTATTCTGTCAGGTCCGAGTGCACACTCCTTTGTTGCAGTAGGACACGTAAGCATTGATTTTGAGTACATAGAAGCATCTAACCCGGAGCAGGAGGATGACAACCCCTGCTCCACCTGCCACTTCGACCCCTCGGAACCGAGGTCGACCCCCTCGCACCACTTATCCCCAGCGGAAGCCTGGACAGCTACCGAAGCAGTTGACCTCCAAGCGGTCTGCTCCCGGTGCTAACAGACGAGCCCATGGATGCACGTGGGCTCAGGTCTGATGGGGATGCTCACCTCTGAGGATCGGAGTCCTCTCTTTCCGTCGGAAGCAGAAAGATCCTACTAAAAAAGACGGGTACTAATTAATTCGAGTGCGTTGTTTTAAGGCATACCTAAAATCGCAACAACAAAAACAATCGTCATTGCTATTTGAGAGTGTGGCTCGTCCGTGTACGTCTTTAATGTTTTATTATTTCTTTCTTAAGTCAAACACAGGACCATCCCTATTAAAGAAAAACAGCAAGAAAATCTAACTGGTCAAGCTGGTAGTTCAGCTGGTCAAACTGGTCAATGTAGCTAACTAACTGGTCTAACTGGCAATCAAGCTGGTTTGAGTTGGGCAAGTCAGACCCTATTGAAACATATTTTTACCGGAATGTCATTTCCAGTAAAAGTCTATTTTACTGGATTATGGGACTGTTTTCACTTCCAGTAAAGCCGTAGTTTACCGGAATGTCACCGGTTGTTTTACAGGAATGTTACCGGTTTTTTACCCGAATGTCACCAGATTTTTTACCAGAATGTCACCGGATTTCTACCGGAAGTTTATTTCCAGTAAAAATCTATTTTACTGGATTATGGGACTCTTTTCGCTTCCAGTAAAGCCACAATTTACCAGAAGATCACCAAATAATAATATCTTTATTATCTTTGAAAAAATACATGTGTGCGTGCTGGCCCACGAAAGCAAAGATGCTTGTATGTGAGACCAGGCAGCCAATAAAATACCGTGACACAGTGAACACTGGAGAAACAAAACAAACAAACAACAATAATGTAGGAATGTGGGCAACGAATACGCACTAAGTAATTATATAATTATTATTGCGCGAGCGTGAGGCACCATTCTCTTACATTCCGTTTTACCGCACGAAAGGATGATATGTTCAGCAAAGACTCTGGCAAACTGTTGAAGATTGGCCGGAATTCACCGTGTTTTTTCTTTCTTTTTCGGAAGTCAACGGAAGGCACTTAGGAGGAAGCCTGTGAACCGTGGTTGGTGTATGTTTACCAGATGCTGGACGATTCGGTAACAATTAAAGTGGTTAGTCCACATAGACCTGAAGGTTCTATGTATCTATTTAACCGGGTCGATACCAGTGAAACAATTTGCACAGCTGTAGACAAAAGCAATCAGACCAAATAGGAACAACCGAGTTCTTTGTCGCAAAAGATATCTTTCAAGGTACTCACAATGCCGCTGGGTAAATTCCTAGACGTACGGTAATAAAACCGCGCAGGTGCACCACACGGACACACACACGTATGCTCTCAGTAGCACGTTTAGCGAAAACCACGAACGCGCGAAACGAACATCCGCCGCCGTTGAGAAATCACGGGCACAGATCACGATGTCGTCCCTGATGTCGTCGCCGCGGGTGCACCAGGCGTCAGTAGCACGCTTAGCGAAAACCACGACCGCGCGGAACGAACATCCGCCGCCGTTGAGAAATCCCGGGCACACTCACGATGTCGTCCCTGATGCCGCCGCCGCGGGTGCACCAGGCGTCAGTAGCACGCTTAGCGAAAACCACGAACGCGCGAAACGAACATCCGCCGACGTTGAGAAATCTTGGGCACAGTCTTTTTCGCTCGCTGGATGCTTCTGAAGCCGGACGGACAAAGAGGCGTAAGAAACAGGTCACTGAAAGATATTTTCTTTTCATCTGCACACCCAGCTGCTCTGGAAGATACAGGTCGCACACATGGAACGAGAATCCGAGACTGAGCGTTCGTTCCTGGCCGGCCGTTGCTCGTTGACGGACAAAGAAGCCGGTTTTCTTTAAAAAAAAAGTCAGCAAAACGACCTTCTCGCATTTTCCCCACGACCCAATGCGAGGGAGAGAGGGTGCGTGGGGACTCGTCCTTGGTGCGAGGCACCAAGGACGCCCAGTCCCCGGCTCGCCTCGGCTTTCCCCTCCCCTCGCGTCGGCTTTGAGTGAAGTTCGGTAAACAGGAAGCGAGTCACCCGTTTCGGGTAAGATTAAAACCGGGTCGTCTGGGAAACGAAAGTGGCTGCCGGTGACATTCCAGCGAAATCTGGAAACCCGATGCCGGTGAAATTCCAGCGAAATCTGTTTGCCGGCAAATAATCTAGCACAGACTGGTAAACTGGTTTCGGATGAAAACGGGTGAAAGTGCCCACCTTTTTGGATCGTCAAAACAGTTCGCTGCACGCACTTCTTGAGGGTTGCAACGTCGTCCCGAGCTAAAACTCGCACTCACGAGAATGCCGCCCGAGTGGTCTCGTACCTGCTCTGGCCCCGACTTTTGCCTGTCGCAAATAGCAAGTTGCCGGTGATCGCTGCTCACCTTTTGGATCGTCAAAACAGTTCGCTGCACGCACTTCTTGCAGGATTGCAACGTCGTCTCGAGCTAAAACACGCACTCACGAGAATGCCACTGCATTGGCGGCCACCATTACAAACTCAGCTAGTCCCCTGCTCGTCTTGGCTTCCTTGCCTTTAGCCGTTCCCCTTGCGTCGGCTTCCAGTGAAGTTCGGTGTCCGGCAAACGAGAGTGGCTTCCGGTAGGATTCCAGCGACGGGTAATCGAAAGTGGTTCTGGCAAAACTTTCAGCGAAAGTGTCTTCCGGTAATATTTCCACCACAGACTGGTAAACGACGCTGGTTTCTGGTGAAAATGAGTGGAAATTAACCCGTTTCCACTGAATGTCACGGGAAGTTTTTGCCGGATTTTAACCGAAAGTGGCTCCGGTAAAACGTCTACCGGAATCTGGTAACTGAAAGTGGCGGCCGGTAATATTTCCACCAAAAAACTGGTAAACTACGCTGGTTTCTGGTGAAAATGAGTGGAAATTAACCCGTTTCCACCGAATGTCACTGGAAGTTTTTGCCGGATTTTTCAATAGGGGAGTTTGAGCTGGTCAGTCTGGTTACAGTGAAAACCAGCATGGACTGACTAAAATCTGGGTTTAGGTTCAATCTGGTGAAGCTGGGAGCCCGTCTGGTCCTAACTGGTCAAACTGATCTTCCATGGAGCCAATCTGGCCAAGCTGGGAAGCACGCTGTTGAAGCTGGTACAACTCTAATCGTGCTGATCAAGCTGGTCTTGCTGGAAGTGCGCATTCCATGGTCGTCTAGAGATGGTAGAACTGGCCTTGCTGCAAGCAAGGCCAGTTCGACCCTGATCCTGCAAAGACGTCCGCTGTCGCCGAATTCCCCAAGCCATCGGACAAGAAGAAGGCCGTCCGAAGATTCCTTGGGCGGTGCGCCTACTACAGACGTTTCGTGCGTGACTTTGCACAGATTTCTTCACCGATGACGCATCTGACGAAGGACGACGTGCAGTTCCAGTGGGGAGAAGAGCAAGAACAAGCGTTCGACGAACTCGAGCGAAGGCTGCAGTCGCCCCCTGTTCTCGGACATTTTGATCAGTCGGCGGAGACAGAAATACACACTGGACTGCCAGCAATACCGGTCTCGGTGCGGTGCTCGTTCAACGACAAGAAGGGGCAGAGAGAGGTAATTGCTTACGCAAGCCGGGCGCTGTCTAAGGCAGAACAAAATTATCCAACGACCGACAAAGAATGTCTTGCTGTCGTCTGGGCGATAACCAAGTTCCGTCCGTACTTGGCCCGGTATCCCCGTTCCCCGTGGTCACCCAGGGAACCCACCACGCCCTCTGCTGGCTCGCAAACCTCAAGGACTTGTCCAGAGCGCCTCGCCTTTCGCTGGAGTCTGCGACTGCAAGAATTCGACAGCGACTATTGTGCACAAGTCTGGCCGCAAGCATAATTACGCCGACTGCATGGCCATCTGAGGGCCCCAGTCGAATCTCCTCCTCCACAGCACCGACGACGACGATGACGCTCGTTTTCTCGGAGCAGTAACGAGATACCGACATGGGAGCGCTTTAACGAGGCCGACCCGGAGCTTCGCGCCGTGATCGACCACCTCGAAGGTCAAGGAAGCTCCGTTCCGCGGGGTCCTGGCCCGAGACTTGTCCAAGCTTCGTCCTGCGGCGAGGTGTGCTTTTCAAGGAGAACTTCCCGGAACCAGCAACCCTGTCTGGCTGCTGGTTGTGCCTGCCAGCCTGCGAGAAGAAATCTTTCAAGCATGCCACGACGACCCGACGGCTGGACACCTTGGCTACATCAGGACGCTCGCCCGGATTCGTGACATGTACTACTGGGCCAAGACTCCCGAAAACCGTCCATCTGTGTACACACGGTTGTGCCATGAGTGCCAACGACGTAAGAAGCCTCTGACAAAGCCAGCAGGACTCTTGCGGCCGGTATCTGCTCCGACTACGCCTTCCAGCAGGTCGGAATGGATTTCTTGGGCCGTTCCCAACATCGACGCAAGGGAACCGGTGGATGCTCGTCGCGACCGATTATCTTACACGATACGCCGGGACGAAAGCCCTTCCATCGGTAACGGCGGTGGAAGTCGCCAAGTTTTCGTCGAGTCCATTGTCCTTCGACACGGCGCACCTGAAGTGCTGATCACAGATCGGGGTCATCTTTCCTGGCACAGCTGGCTCAAAAGGTACTTCGGCTCAGTCACACCAGCCATCGACGAACCACCGCTTATAATAATAATAATAGTTTTATTTCTCATCAATGATGAAGGGGAGGCCGGAGAAAAAAGCTGCAAAGGGCAGCGGCGAGTCTCCGGCCCCCTACAGAGGCAAAACAGACGGCAGCAAGAACAACAAATAAGTTATAAAACAGGAGGAAATAAAGAACGAAATACAGTGGCTCGGCAGCCATTCATGATTACCTTTGCTGGACAGTTCAATTCACATCTATTTAGCTAAGGTCCAAATCATTACTTGCGTGGCTGTTGAGTAAAAACGGTAGGGTGTGTTTGAGCATTTGTTTACCATAATTCTGTTCTGTGAGGGATCATCTTCCAATACTCAGTGTGACGATGGGATACGCCTGAATATTTTTGGACAGTGCTGAAAGTTCAGCTAGAAAGCGAGAATTCCTTTTTCTTCGTTTTTAAAACTAACGCTCAACCTGTAATTATATAAATTATGTGCAGTAATAATTGCAAAGCGTGTAAAAAAGTCGGCATATGAGAGTCACACGGAGCGTTACATATAATTCTGATTATTTTCTTTTGGAGTAAAAATATCTTACCTAAATTTGTTGACGTGGTCGTGCCCCATACGAGGTGACAATAACTTAAGTATGAGTAGAAAGAGGGAGTTTGTATATCAACAGTCGTACGAAATTGGCAAGACAGAGCGATTACGACTAACCAACCCGACGATGCAAGATAACTTACTGATGACGTGATTTACTGGGAGTCCCACAACATGTTTTCAGAAAAAATAACGCCGAGTGTTTTAAAAGAACACACAATGTCAATAGGTGACGCATTTAAAGATAAGGCTAGTATTATACGAGACTTGTTTATTCTTAGGACGAAATATAACGGCTTTCGTTTTGCCTTGTGTTAATTTTCAGCGAGTTTTCATTTGCCCATGAATTTAATTGTGATAGTACTTTATTTGCAAGACTGATAAGTAAGTTTGGCTCGTCGGCAGAAAAAATAAGCTTGCATCGTCGCATACATAACAAGTTTTGCTTCTTTATCTATGTTAACTATATCATTCACATACATGTTGAATAGGAGCGGACCTAATATACTACCCTGGGGAACACCGGAAGTAATTCGTTTGATCAAGGAAGAAAAACCATTTAAATGCACATATTGGTGTCTATGTTGTAAGTATGAACTCAAAAGTGTCAGCGCACGACCGCGAAAACCATAACGTTCAAGTTTTTGTAGTAGGATACTATGGTTTAAACAATCGAAGGCTTGGTGAGATCTATAAATACTCCTAAAACTAGCTTTCTATTCTCAAAGTTTTCCAAAATAAATTCTTTCTGTACTAAAAGCGCCGTTTCCGTGGAAAGATATCGCTAAAGCCGAATTGTGCGGCGTTTAGCAGGCCATGCCTATCAGAAAATGAGCTTAATCGGTTATGCAATATTTTTCGAAACCTTAGAAAAGACAGGTAAAATAGAAATAGGGCGATAATTGCCTATGTCATTTGTTGCGCCTTTTATGTATCACTGATACTTTGGCTACCATGCATTCATTTTGGAAATACACCTATCTCGATAGCAAGATTAAAAATATGTGTTAGTGGTGGAGCGAGAAGATCAATGACATATTTAACCGGTCGGATCTGAATATTGTCAGCGTCAGCACAACCACTGCTTTTTAATAGCATTGTTAGAGATATAACTTCCGGGGGAACAACCGGCTCAAGGAATGCAGAACTTACGTTGCTTTCATTAATATATTTACATGGATTGCCGCCGCAGCAATATTGCCTTGGTTAACAAAAAAAATCATTAAACGCGTTTGCTAAAGGACTGCCAGTCAACGTTACGCTCATCTATAATCAGCTTCTCAATAGCGTTCTGCGAGCCCGCAGACCCGCAGACCAACGGGCTAACAGAGCGGCTCCAATAAAACCATCGCAGACATGATCTCCGCGTAAACGTCGACGTGGAGCACAAGACGTGGGACGAGGTTTTGCCGTACGTTACATTTGCGTACAACACAGCGGTACAAGAAACCACAGGAATGACGCCGTTCCAACTGGTACATGGCCGGACGGTTACCACTAATGCTGGACGCTATGCTGCCTCACGTGCCAACCGACGATGGCAACGACGACGCTCAACTGATCTCTCAACGCGCGGAGGAAGCTCGTCAACTGGCAAGAATCAAGATCCAAGAGCAACAGCGAGTCGACGCACGTCGGTATACCTTCGTCGCAGGGACGTCCATCTTCAACCCGGGACCGGGTATGGGTGTGGACACCGATACGGCGCCGCGGTCTCAGCGAGAGAGCTTCTCAAGCGCTACTTCGGACCCTACAAAATCATCCGACGCCTCGGCGATCTGAACTACGGAGTTCTACCCGACGGAACGCGCCCATCTGCAAGACGCCAGCCCGACCTGGAGGTGGTGCACGTCATCCGCCTGCCGTATTACGAACGGTAGAACTTGGACTCTCGTCAAGGAGTGAACTGTGAACTGTGGCTCGCGACCCTGCTATCTTTGTGTGTGTATTTGTGGTTTACCTTTGTGCTGCATCTGGACGATGCACTTTGTAAAGGGGGAATAATGCCGCGAGCGCAGCGATTCGTAGGCAGCGCGCTCGTGGCCTAGCGGTTATCGCGCGTGCCTTCCACGCAGAAAGCCAGGCCTGATCGCCCAGGAGGAGCCGCGTCTTTTATTTATTCTTCCAATTTAGATTTCTGGTAATTTCGAGAACCGTGTTGCTCGTTCTACGTTAGAATGTTCTGCGCGCCGAATGTTCCAGAAGCCCTCGCGTGCACAAAGTGGCTCGCATAACCAGCCAGGGTCAGTTTTCGCCTCAGCGTTCGATCCTGCTGCTTCGCCGCTTTCGACGCCCGCGACGCTTGTTATCTTTATTTTCCTTTTCATTTTGGGCTACAAGTTCGCCCCATTAAACGTTTCAGTTTCCTCAGTTATTCCTTTGTTTTGTCACTTCGTTATTCGTGACAATATATTAAGCAAAGGGCAGTCGTGACTATTGAGCGCAGGATCCCCGAGGTTGTCAGTGTGGGCTTCCGCTCCACGTGCTTCTTACTGCTCTCCGCTAGCCCACTCGGCCACCGATGACCCCTGGTGCACCGAATTGAAATTTATTTATTTTTATTGGAATAAGTTGGGTAGTAATTACGAAGTAAAGGACGGTCTCTGAAAAGTTCAGAGCACGACAATCGCATAAATGTAAACCCAACAATTAGCAACATATAATGGACTCCGGAGGACGAGGCCGCTTCTTGTAGCTGCGAGTTGAGGGGTTGAACGCTTACCTGTTGTTCTCTTATTTACATCTGCTTCTGATTTTGTGCGAAGAAAGAAAACAACCTATAGCGCGTTCTATATAATATAAAATTGTTGCAAAAATTGCCACTCCGGAGTTGGAATGATTCCGGAATCATGTCCGCATTTTCGCGACCGCGGAATGGAATGGGAATGGAATGACGGCAACGTTGAGGAGAATGGAATGGGAATGAAATTAGTTGACTTTTGCCCGGAATGAAATGGGCCCGGTTCTTCTTTTCTTTTTTGTTTTGCGGTTTATGGTTAGCTAAACCGAGCCAGTCAGACTCAGCGAGTCAGTTGCTCAGAAATAAAATTAATGAAAAACTGCTAGCCCGCGTTAAGCTCTAATTGCTCATTCACACTGGAAGCGGATCCGCGTTCGCAAAGCGGTTGCGAACGCGGTTGTATAAAGATCCAGTACAATTGCACGCGCACTTGATGTCATCGGCGAGCGCGTGCAATTGCTCTGGACCTTTATATACAACCGAAATCGCAACCGCTTTGCAAACGCGGATCCGCTTCCAGTGTGAATGAGCGGTTATACTTCGTCTCACCTTAGCATGGACTATTGTTAGCCGCGCATGCTAAAAGTGCGAGCTGGTCGCTTTGGATGTAGCCACGGCTGCTGCACGAGCGCTTGCGCAGCGAGTGCTCCAGTCAAGGCAGTCGAGGCTAGCCGTTCGCGCTTCATAGTTAGTTCCATGCAAAGGTGAGACGAAGTATAAGGAGGTATACTTAAAGAATAAAAATACAACAAACAAGCGTCGAAGCAAAGAGCACAGAGGGGAGGGGGCCGTTGGCGATGGCTCTTTTTACGAACGCGCGCGCAGGGACAGGCTTCACTAGCGTTACACGAGAGCGAAACAAGAAACCAAGCACCAAGCAAAAGGAGTGAAGGCAAAGAAAGAAACCGCCACGCACGGAAAATGCACGCGCGCACAGACTGGGATCTGGGAGCGGGGGACGACTCATAGTTCACAGAGCTCTGATCACTCGCTGACTCGCGTGCCGCCGAAAGATGATCAGGTATTGTTTTCTTTATGGTATATTCGGCTGGTCGCTTTTCAGCCTCTTGGAGCGCTCTGAAAACCCGGTGTGCATTCGGCTGGTCGATGCCAGGCACTCCAAGTATATTCGGCGGGTTCTTTCGGAGCGCGCTCGAAGCTCCGACTCTCGCCGTCCTCCAAATCGGAGCGGTTTGAGGGGCTCTGACTCGGAAGTGGAAACGCACGAGAGATGTGGCTGCCGACCGATCACGTGACTCCAGCCATTCCGCCATTTTGCTTTTGTGTCGGAAGCGGACGGCGAGAACGCAGCTACGCCGAAGAAAGAGGGCAGCGAAAAACAGCCGTCAGTCTCGACGCCGTCACCGTTGTGTTGTGCTCCCCGAATTGAGGTGAAATGTCGTTGAAACGAAGACGTTTAATGTTAGGGGTGGCACCGTCAGTGCTGCTGGCGAAGCTGGCAGACAGCGACAACACCAGCAGCTTGGACGACGTCGATGAGGGCCGTGTTTACGAAGCGAAGTTTGCCGAGTTGTTTGACGCACCTTGTGCGGTGCCCAAGGTCAAGGCCTATGTTTCTACAGGGAATATCGGAATATTCACTGGCGGCCATATCTTTGTGCGCGAATGCTGAGCGCGGATGGTGAGCTTCTACAGTTATTTTGCAACGTGCATTCCGCACCATCGAGAGTGCCTGTCTTAGCAGGCTATTAATGTGAGCTCATCCTGAGCATGCGCTTTCAACAGCACCCACAAATATGGCGTCCAGTGAATACTTTCTATAGTGCGAACCTACACGGACAAAGCGGTAAGAACAAAAGTACAAGGGTTTTCAAGCTGTAATGTCTGTTTTATGTAGTTTCGCAGGAACTTCCGCTTGGCACTGGCTGGCTTGCGTTGACCTAATCAGCGTCCAGCGTTGATGGCTGCCATTTTTCAAGGATTGACGGATGGATGGATGAATGGATGACTGAATACTGCTAAACCCTTTGAATCCGAGAAGCTAAAAGCTCCGCTAGAGGGCGGCTCGCGCCGTCCTCTAGTGGCGCAGGCCACCCTCTATCCGCTCGGCTTGACGCTCTGAAAAGCAGAGGAGCGTTCGGCTGGGCGCGCCGATTCTCTCGCTCCGATGCGGAGGCGCTCCGGCATCTGGTAGCTCCGACTCTGAATGACTGGAGCGCTCGAAAGTGACCAGCCGAATATACCATTATAGTTCGAGGAGCGTTGTTTAGCAGGCGGTCAACCCTGCTGCGCTTTCCGCGTTCATTCGCGCGCACTCCTTTGAAGTGCGAAATGTGGGTTCGCTTCGGCATTAAAACAAAGCGAGATTTACTTCTCCCTTCTCCTCTTGCGCTTTGCTCCGACACTTGTTTTTTATGTGTTTTTACACTGCATTTTTACGTGCAAGTTTGCCTTTGACTTGGTTCTTTGTTCCGATGCTTGTTTTTAGTGTTATATGTTTTTATATTCAAGTGGGTTAGGGTTACAAGCAAGCTAGCGGTTGCCCGCTCATTTCCTTTGACTTTAGTCTCTGCATACCTTCTTTCACCTTTCGATGGACCGCTGCGGACGCCACGAGTCACCCCAGGCAATCCAGCACCGTGAGCTACACGCACGGCACGTTGCTGCGCCGTAGGATCACGCGACACTCAGAAGGCACTGGATTGGTTCCGATGGCTCTTGTTCAGTCTAATGACGGTCCATTGTGAGGTGAAGTAGACTACTGTCACCGCTCTTGTCGCGTGACCGAACTGACTAGACCTGCAGAAAGACAGTCCCGCACAACACGAGGCGCGACCGTTGCTGTGATGGCCACTGAGACGGAGAGCTGGGTGCTAGCTGCTATTGTGCTGAGGTTTTGGCTTCCGCGCGTCTCGGCTGTACGGTTTGCATTCGTGCTCTTTGTCCTGGATCCTGTCTGAGGTGGTGAGAAGTCAGTTGGGTGGTGGTGTTGAGGAGAGAGGGGAATGTCAATTCGAGCGGTGCCGTATTGCCCCGTAAATTGTATCTTGGTGTGAAGCTAGCTTTGTCGACGCCACGCACGAACTGAATATTTTTATAGTCTTATGAAACAAACACGCTGGCCACGTTTGTCCTAAAAACTAAATCCAAAAATGTTGGGAAAAAGCGAGTAAATTTACATTTTGGTGTTTGTTGCCAGACCGGTGTCTTACACAAGCATCGACATATCAAGGGACTTTCTTGATGTTTGCAGTACAATGTAAACAAACACTTTCTGCCACCAGCGCTCCGCTTAGTAAAATTAGTGCTTTTTTAGACATTTAGCATTTGTTTGCAATTTCCTCTGCGTTTTATAATGTCAGCCTTTTGCTGCTTATGCCGGCAACACAGTGTAGCTGTCACGTGCCAAGTTTTACGTTTAGGAATTAGAGGAATGGAATGGAAAGATTCCGCCATTCCAGGAGTTGGAATGGGCCCAGTGTCCCCATTCCTAGGAGTTAAAAGAATTGAATTATCGAAAACTCTAATTCCCTGGAATGGAACGGAATGGAATGGGGTGCCCATTCCGCAACACTAATATGAATGCCTATGAATAATTCTAAGCGCTATTTGCCGAAACAACAAAAAGTGTTGCATCTGTTCCAACGGCGAAAATCGGCGATCTCTTTTTTTTTCGCCCTTTCAAAACTCGGTTGCCTCGCGTCGCGTCTTGGGCAAAGGGACGCCCGTAGCTTCTCTCCGGATCTTCTGCGCAGCACCTAGGGCTTTCTCTTAACTTGTGACTTTGTTTTGTGGGTGTGTTAAGCTTTAAAACGTGGCACCCGGGACGTCGATTGACCGAACTCGGATTGTCATTGCTGTATGAAATCTAAATTTCAACGTTGAATACATATTGTCTTGTTGCCGCAGCCCAATGGTGGACATTGATTACCGCTTATCGTTCGCTTTGGCATCTTTTGTTCCGACCTTTTTGTTTGCATATCAAGGCACTTCTGCAACGAGCGCTCGACTTCGTAATCTAGAGTCGTCATCCTTAAACGCATGAATGGTAATTGTTCCCTGCATCGAGCCAAAATGGGTTGCGTGTCGAACTCCCAGCTTCCTAGAACAAACAGACATATCTACTTTTTCACGTCGCCCATTGACTCAGTGTGCTGTTTGTTTTTATGCAAATGTTCTGCTCTGTGCCCGTGTGTGTGGGGTCTTCTGCGAAATGTGTACACACGGGAATAAACAAAGGTCACTGCAAGAGAAGATCTTGATTTGTTAGAGTATAAATAAAAAACAAACACTCAGCGTTTCACTTCACGAAGAAGACTCTCTGGGAGAAGTGAATCCTTTGCGTCCGCTCTCGATAGTCAACTCCAGAAGAGGAAAACCTCTGCGTGCATATTCGGTAAAACGTCACTCGTTTCTCATCGGGACTGGTAAGTAAAGAATCCCGCACGGGGTGGAGAAAGACAGGGTGGCTCTTCCGAATGCCCGGCTTCTTGCACGCTCTCGCTTTCTTTTGCCGTACGTCGGCTTTCCTCGAGCCTCACAACATGCCGGAGAGCTGTAGAAGTGGTGAGAGTGCGCTGAAGGCTGGACACTTAGAACTCTTTCCTGACGTTTTCAATTTGTGAGTTACTACAGGTGATCTTGATGGGTTTTTGCGTCGGTATGGGGGAGGGGGGGCAGGAGTGGCATTCACATTCCTTCGGGTATCTAAGCAATGTAAGCAGTACTGGAAAAAAGCGAAAAATTATACTCGCCGCCCCCCCCCCCCTTTTTTTACCACTACCGTACAATATTTTTTTCGGTATTCGGAACGCATGCTCAGGGGATGTCCAAGAAGACACTTCAGAACACGTCAAAGCGACACTTCAACGCCGTATGAAGTGAAAGTTGAAGTCCGGCAGTCCGTCTTCTGTTCGGACATCCACGAAGCAAACCTCACGGCTTTCCGCCTTGCCTCCCCTGTTTGTTTGTTTTTTTGGTGTTTTTTTTTGTGACGTCGCTGCTTGTCAGACCTGACGTCTCACGCGACTTATCAGTTGTATGTCTTCATTATGTCTTCTGGCATTACGAAGGACGCAGTTGCAACGGAGGAAGGCCAAAGCCGTCCAGGTCGTTCGGGTTCGGCTCGCGTGAAGACGCTTCGCCTTCTCATACAAGTGTTCTACACCTCTTCTTCTCAAGAGGCTCAGCTTAGATCGGCCTTGAACAGCAGCCAAGTCCTTTACTGACAGGCAACAGAGCGTGTGAGTGATTGTCTGATCCCACGTCGTCAGCATGCTCTAGACCTCCGTGAAGAACAGAAGGAAACGTTGGCGGAAAGAGGCTTCTTCCGGCGGAAAACGCGGACTGATGTGGACTGTCACGCGGAGTTGTTTGGCTTCCCATACAAAAATAATCTATGGTCGTCTACGGAAAATTATATGGCAGGCTATCACCCCCTATGGCCCTCTATGGTCGGCCCTAGAAAACCATAAAAACAGCTACAGCCAGCTATAGAAAAGTCTATGGCCCAGTGTCTAAAGACTGGGAACCAAAAAATTTTCTTTACCCGCCTATAGAAACTTTTATGGCCACAATTCTAAAGACTGGGAACCAATAAATTGTCTTTAACCGTCTATAGAAAATTTTATGGCCCTGAGTCTAAAGGCTGGGAACCAACAAAATTTCTTTAGACGCCTATAGAAAATTACATGGCCCCATGTCTAAAGACAGCGAGCCAATAAATGTTCTTTACCCGCCTATAGAAAATTCTTTGTGACGGCTTGAAAATTCTTTGTGACGGCTTCAGCTGGCACTTTAACAAGAAAATTCTTTGGCCCCAAGTTTAAAGACTGGAAACCAATAAATTGTCTTTACCCGTCTATAAGAACATTTATGGCCCCTAGACTAAGAATCAATAAATTTTCTTTCCACGCATATAGAAAATCACTACCGGCGCTTCCTTTTTAGTAAAAACACTCCACGTTAGAAAATTAACTCAATACTAAATTTCTGTAATGCCGGTGACAAACCATGACCCAAGATATGTTCTCTGCTGTTGCAACGAGTCGTGAAAACCAGTAATATTGTTTGTTTGAAAAATCCATTAAAATACTTGTGCAACAATTAAAATTAATTATTACCCCCAAAAGTGAAAATAAATTACACTGGCGCCGAACACACCAATCAAGCAATAGCTTGATTGCAATCTTCAGCACCAGTGTACTGCATGTCATCACTGCATTGTCAACGTGATTCATCAAACTTATTAAAAAGATAATTAATAAATTTTAGTTAATTAGCCTAATGATCTACATTTGCTTTTTTCAGGGTGTTGATATAGAGATGGTGGCTATTTTAAGAGACAATTCAAATAATGTATTCAGTACGAGTAATATTCGCTCCGCCTCTTCGTGTTTTTGCGACAAAAGATGGGTCACCGGAAAAGTCGGATTCAAAATTTAGACTGCCATATATACAGCTAGTGCGAACGTAGCATATGAAGAGAGAGGCCGGTGTCGCTGCGTTGTTGGTGTTGGGTGTGGTAGTGTTCTGTTTGTGTTCTGTGTGTTCAGACATGTATGTATATCTACCACAAGTGGGGGGTACTTTAAGTAAATTTTTTTAGAATTCGCCGGCTAAAGAGAGCCATAGGGTAAGCCATAGAGAAGTCTTTAGCCAACCATCAAACAAGCTAAAGAGCGCTATGGCTGGACAGCGATAGGGCTATAGACAAAGCTAAAGAGGCCCATAAAGGCGACCATAAGAAATGCTAAAGACAGCCATAGAAAATTCTTTAGCTAATTGGGCCAAATAGCTAAAGCCGACCATACAAAGAATTTTCTATAGCCGACCATAGGACATTTTTGTATGGGTTTACGCGTTCTGAAGTCTACTGGGAAAGCCCTTGAGGAATAGGTCCCGTTTATCGTCTTCAACAAACAACGATCTCGAAAGTGTGGAACGAACGTTGGACATGCATACTCATCTATTTCTCGCAGGAGGAGAAGAAAAATATATTTGATTACCCGTGAGCTCCAGCACTTTGAGCGCCGATCAAAGCTCTGCGCGCGCGGTGTTCACTTCTGAAATGCGCGAAAAAATATTGTCCATGTGTATGGTTCTGAGAATGCGGTGCGAACAACGCCCAACAATATGGCGGACTATTAATATCCCCTAGAGCACAACATGCACTCTCTTGCAACAAGTGGCCGCATTAAATTACTACAGTTGGCATCGAATGACGCAACTCTCTTCTGTTGTTTCCACTCAATTAATCCATAACGCCTCCAGCTTTCAGGGAGAAATGGTGAAGTTCAGCAACATCTCACTGAACGTGACTGCTGTGCCGGTGAGTAATACTAGCACGGTGCCTGGAACCCGTCTGCGGCTGGTGTTTTTGCCGCGCCAAAAGTGTGGCCTCCAGATTTCCGCCTGATGACGTCATAAAATGTTGTTGTTGCCACAAGTCGCGATCCTGGCGGCGTCACATTAGCGGTAGTGGATGTAGCAGACGTCTGTTCCTGCTGCAGGTTCCTGTCCAGCATGACAGTGTATGAAAACTTGGACAGCCAGGAGTTGGACCGCCGTGAAGACAACGAAACTCGCGTTCTCTAGTGCTCGTTTAAATAACATCTACGGCCAACGACAGGATCGCGACATTTTTTCGGTTGGATGTGTTTACGCCATGAGACTCCGGCTTTTGTGGCATCAATTGTTGCCACTTCGAGACCACTTTCAATGCATGTGATGAATAGGGCGCTGAACAAACCAGTCGGTAACGCATTGCGGGCATCATGAGAGCAAAAGGGGATCGGAAT
Source organism: Ixodes ricinus (assembly GCA_037355805.1). Lineage (NCBI taxonomy): Eukaryota > Metazoa > Arthropoda > Arachnida > Ixodida > Ixodidae > Ixodes > Ixodes ricinus. The sequence continues at coordinate 52,954 of JAZHYW010031370.1, read as the reverse complement.
TGAGTGCACTTAATTCAACCAACGTTCGCCCTCTCGTTCAACATCATAGTTCTGGCCACAAGTTATGCTGTACGAGAAGAATGGAAAGATGCAACTATATGGTCTCAGCGGTTCAGTCTTCGACAACATCAGCGCAGTACTGAATATCACGTAAGATTCGTTTTTTGTGTATTCTCCGTGCACACCGCCATTAAGTTTTTAGAGTACACAATTTTTTTGAGTGACAAGCGTGGGAGTACTAACTTGACCGAACGCCATTTGGTGTGCAGAGGCTGTGTGTTTAAGGCAGAATTGAGTACTTTTATGATCCGTCTTACGTGATTCAAATTTTTAAAACTAATGCTGTTGCGAGTGATACGCGAAACCGCCCTAAAGGGCGGTTCCACGTGACGTCAATCCGGTTTAAACAGACGCCGGACACCATGTTGATGAACATTAACCCCGCGTCTCGTATACACGAAAGCAGTGTTTTCCAGTTCGCTCAACTTCTTTCGCTTTGTGATCAACTGCGCCAACCAGTGTAGTACAAAACATAAAGGAGCACAGATTGCTACTAGGGTTTCATACATACCGCTATTTTTTAACCTTTAGACGAGCGCGCAATCATGAAATCAACGCGTCGGTAGCCAAATAGGCCCCAATCAATGCCGCCAGAGCGTCTTCAAGAAAAAAAACAGCGGTGTAGGCACGATGCGCGCCGCGCAAATATTATCGCGGTCGTAATCACTGAGCTCAGTTGTCGATTGAGATACTGGAAATGTTTGCGCATTTCGCCAGCAGCAAAAAAACGACAGCATTTACTAATCCTCTGCGCACAAACAAACGGCGAAAGAGGCGTGCGCTGTCCATCAACATGGGAGAACTGAAAGACCTTTCTTAGAACCTCCCTAGAGCCCAGAGCAGCCGAGGCAATAATTATCATTAGAAATTACCCACACATCAGTGAACTAGATAGTTTCCTTCGAGATATATGAGCAGACAACCAAGTAACGATTGGATTTAAAATTAAAATAAATGTCTTACGGAATCAATTCACAAAGTGTGCGCGCAGATTTGATTTTAAGTCTTTGCCTTCCAGCTACGACGTGGTTTTGCCGGAAGATTCGATGTGGGGATCCATCCTAGAAGACGGCAGCTACACGGGTATGCTCAAGGCTGTTCACGAAAAGGTGAGGCGCTACATTTGTCTGTTCCGCGAAGGAGGAGATAATTTTGTGGAAAGACAGCGGTAACACAGAGCGCATTGCTTCGCGGTCGTGTTACAAGGTGAACTTGGTATGCTGTAGATGCCTCGACCTTGGGAACGTCGCTGTGCGGAGAAACTTTGAAATAATATTTTTTTTTGTCAAAGCTAGTGCTCCGATGGGAAGGAAAAGCGAAGCTTCCCTTGCAGTCGTACGTCATAACACGCTATTGCACAAAACCTTATTTCTTTTTTTTTACGCAGCAAGGGCTTGTTATTTTGTTTTGTTTTTTTCTCGCCTCCCGCGCATTCTCCTACGATATGAGCGAGCGCGCTCGGTCAACACATCGTAAATAAGGTCCGCTTCCTACAGTATCCTCCCACTACGTTTGATTACGTTATGAGAAATTAGGTCACCTTATACAAAAAGAAACAGAAGGAAGGAGTTGATGAGAGCGTGAGAGCGGAAGGGTAGGAGCAAACGGTGTCCGCAACTCCAGCGAACTGCAGCGGCCGCCACTATCGGCTGACGAATATGGCTGCCTTAGACAGGTCGTGCCGTGCCATGTGCTAACTCAACGCACAACACCACGGTTTTAGCAGGCAAGTATTGGACTGAAATTGGTTTCCCCATTTTATATTCGCAACGTTTCAAACCTTGAGCGATGTGTTGGCGAAAGCGAGCTTAAAGAGACTTCACGGTTCTTCGGGGAAGCAATTCAAGGACTGCGTTTCTGATGAACGATGATAAACCCACAAAGACTGGTTCACGGGGTAGCGTAGGCTGCGTTCGGGGCGACCTGGCAACATGCTTATTTGACAATAATACCACAGTCGTCGTAACAACTGTCCCATCGCGCCAAGAGCCGACAACATGTAATCGCGGAAGCCACAGGGGACGAGCCGAATCCAAGAAAGGGCCTTTCTTAGTTCTGTGTTTTATTGTTAGGCGCGGTCCGTTTTGCTGGAGGCGCGAGTAGACCCTGACCAGCTGAAAAAGACAGGGAAAAGTTTAAGCCTTCAGCACGAGATTCCTCTGACAACTCTGTAACGGTGCAAACCAGTGCTCTGTCAACGTGCAACACCGTTGGGAGCACCGCCGCGCACTCAAAAGGTATTGAAGCAACATGACATGAAACTTGGTCCTCTATTTTCGATCCAATTCCCTGTCTCCTGTCATTATTTGATGCATGATTGAAGCCGCTAGCACCTATACGTTTCCCACTCCGTTTGGAATGGCGTCAGCTCCGGAACTGTTTAAAAAGCAAGGGCCAAAAAATACTCGAAGGTCTATCGGGGGTCAAAGTGTATATTGACGACACACTTGTCTGGGATAGAACAGAAGCTGAACATAACGAACGTCTTTAATCCGAGTCTAAGCGTAGTTGAGGGTGTCCACGACTTTCCGAACCCAGATTAAGAAAAAGAGGCACAGCGCTAACTAGAGCTTAATAACTATATCGTCAAGTGTATACCCAAGTTGTCGTCAATCAATAAGCTATTACGCAGTCGAAAAAAAAATAGGGGTGTGTGTATGTTTATATAGCCTAGAACTTAGTCCGCGTCGACGGGCGGCTTGTCTCACAGATTTAGATGATCAATTTAGCCAGTGCGGTACAACCGCTAGCATGGGGTCCTTAACGTGCACCATGCAGTAAAAATAAATGACCGCACAACACCGAAACGGGCAGGGGTGGGGATTGCATCCAGGATCCCTGGGTTCTGAAGCGCGAGCTTTCGTTCCACCTGCTACTTAGTACAGGAGCGTACTTAGTACAACAAAGCAGGAGCTGCCGAACTTTATCTCTGTGTAGGTGAAGTCGTAAGGATCCAGGACGATCTGGGGTGGCACCGTAAGGCTTAGGTGGTACGAAGCGTAGCGAATGCATAAGGGACTCCCCGTGGCGAGCGGAGTCAGTTTCGCCCCAGCGCCTGATCTTGCTGTCTCGCCGACATCGACGCCTGCGACGCTAACCTACTTCTTTTACTTTTGGGCACAAGTTCACCGCATTAAACGTTAAGTTTATTTAGTTATTCTGCCGCTTCATCATTTGTCATTCGTGACAATATTGTTGTACATCTAGTTTAAAACGTTGGGCTGTGAATTGGGGGAGCTCTCAATGGTGGTGCCCCGGCAATTCACTTTCATAGATAAGCTCTCATGATCCTCGATTCGATCTAAAAACTAGGTATGATTATCACTTTTTTTAAATTACAGCAACCCCTTCGGCACGTCATCGGCAGTCTCTACAGAGTAACTTGTAAGGTGTGGGAACAATAATGTCATCGGTTATGCTATCATGTATTCGTGTTTCGGTTATCACAGTGATATGTGTATTGTAATTTAACAAAGGGAGTTCAAGATTATGAGTTTCGTTTACGATGCTCTGTACATTTATGTTTAAAATGCGAAACTGTTTAGGTACGGCAGGGCATGAGGGTCATTCATCAGAACGTGGCTGCGATGGTGGCAGACGAGCACGGGATATAGCAAGGTCATCCCAGTATAGAATTTGTCCGTTATGCGAAGCTTATCGTGTTCCAAAATACGTTTTTCCCCCGCTCTCTATCTATCTTTGCTCTCAACGAAACTGACCGACGTCTCGATAAAGTGTTTTGTGAAAGTCGTTGTGAATGTATATGCGTGTATTTTTCAGTTTCTTGAGAGGAACGCAAATTACTTGAAAGGAAAGGTAATTGGCGGTAACTTGAGAAAGTAACCGTTACTTTTCTAAGTACTTCAAATTTTCAAAATGACAGATGTTACTCCCGGTTTGAAAACAAATGTTTCGTACTGCCCATTATTGAATTAGAATCAAGGGATTATAATGTAGCTATGTTTTAATTGGCCTATTTTTGTATATCGTCTTCGTGTCAGAGGCTTGGTTCAAGGATTGCTTGGTAGGAAACTCGCACAAACAAAGGGCGCCATTGGAAAGGGAGGAAAATTAGAAACTGTTAGAATATATTTTACTACTTCCAAAAGTAATCGCATTACTCTCACGGTTATATCTTATGAAATGTTATCAAATTATCACCAAATTACTTCAAAACTTCATCGATTTCAAGTAATGCGATTACTTGAAATGAGCACAACAAAAGGCTGGAACATCGACTCACCGGGGTTGTCCGAGCTTTACACGAAGTTTATGAACCAATCTAAGAGCTGGTTAGGCGAGTATGTTCGTATATGTGCGAATACAACGATGTGTATTTAATACCCGGCCATTTGTTTCACATTTTTGAATCTAAGCTGCGCGAATTGCGGCTGCACAGTTTTACGAGATTGGCATCTCTGCTCGTAAAATGCACGTTTTTGCTAAGTGGCGTCACGTTCTCTGGAGAAAACAAGAGAAGAGTCCGCAAAGAACTACGAAAATCGCAAAAAAATTTGCTTACTGCGAACAGTTTGAAAAACAGTAAAAAAAATGAAATGTTTTCCATTTTCTGTAGTGATGAATTAGAACGCAGCATTTGAGGAGGAGGTGGGGAGGGGACGGAGGGGACCGTATGCTCCTACTCCCCTCATATCCTCTTCTGCTCCCCTTTTATTTAACGTGAAATTTTTGCTAAATTTCCGTTATATTTGGCGAGAAAATTTTTACGCCAAATTTAGTGTAGAAATTTTTTCGCTTAATTTAGCGGGTAATATCTTCCGCTAAATTTAGCCGGAAAATTTTTCCACCCGATTTAGCGGGGAATTGTTTTTCGCTAAATTTAGCGGTACCATTTCCTTGCTAAATTTAGCGCCAATCTTTTAGTGCTAAATTTAGCGGGGAATTATTTCTGCTAAAGTTAGCAGGGAAATTTTTCGGATAAATTCAGCAGGAAAGTTTTCCCATAATTTAGTAGGAAAATTTTTCCACTAAAATTTGAGAAATTTTTTCGTTAAATATAGCGGTGAATTTGTCCCTCTAAATTTAGCAAGAAAATGTTTTTCGGTAAATTTAGCTGGAAATTTATTCCACTAAATTCAGCGGGGAACTTTGACGCGAAATTTAGCGGGGAAGGTTTTTCCCTTCGTTTAGCGGAGAAATGTTTTCGCTATATTTGGCGGAAATATTTTTCCGGTAAATTTTCCGGGAAAATTTTCCCGCTAAACTTAGCGGATATATTTTCCGAAAATTTCCACGATAAACTTAGCGGGGATGTTTTTCCATAATGCAATTCGCGGTTATGCCCGCTTGCACTATTTTCAAAATGGAACGCGCGCGGTTACGCCGACGCCGATGGTGACGGCAACGGCGATGCGACGGCGACGCCGCTCAAGCCGGAAACCGGCGCCTAAGAGCTGTGCTCGAAAAATGGTACAAAAGGAGAACGTGGCGACGCTAGGGAAGACGCCGCGCGTCTGGAATGCCGAAGGGGAGTTAGCGTTCTCTACGCTTGAATACAACAGAATTATTTTTACAACGATTTGATAGATACAACGAAGCACACCTCCACATTGTTCCTTTCTTCCACCAGAAAGCTGATCTAGGTGTGGGCCCCTTCACAATGGACGATTCCCTCAGAACTCATTTTTTGTCAACATCAATTTTTGGCTTCATCGAAATTCCCATTACCAGTGGAATCAAAGAACTGTCAACGGCTAACGCTATGGGTCTACTCAATGCCTTCGATCTGGCCGTAAGTACCAAAACTTCGCGAGGGTTTCGCTCCGATTTGACTTGTCGAAAGAATGTTTTTACTCTCACTTTTACTTTCTATCTCTCTCTTGAAAGGGATTTTTTTATTTTTTAGAAACTATTTTGGGGTAAAATGGGCAAACAATGGTCCTTCACTTCTATATCACACAATCGGAGATACGGGAGATGCGCGAAAAAGAATGACCATGATCAAATTTAAGTGGACCTAGGATCGACAAGTTGGCATAATTAAAGCCTAGCGGAATCATACTCTGAAACTATTTGTGAATGCTTCGAGAAGTATCTATTAAGGTGATACTCCTGTACGGGGGAAAATTGAAGTAGAGGAGGAGATTAAATCATCACATCACGTCACATAACTTTATTATTACCGTAAAGACCCCCGTTTAGGGGTCATTATATAAGGTGTGGGGTGTACAAAATAAATATTTGAAAAAGCGCAACATAAACTCATTGAGATAAATAAATGGTGACATTTTCTATGAAACTTGATGGGCAGGTGCTGGCAGCGATGTTGTAGGAAAGGTCGTTCCATCGTGTGGCTGCTCGGGAAAAGAGTGAGGCAGGAAAGGTGACAGTGCGGGACTGTGGGCGGGCGACCTGGAACAGATGACCGGGGTACGATGTAAGTTGCGATACCAAGCGGAGATTAGAACTTGTGAAATAGAGAGGGTCTGGAAATGCGGCGACGAGAAGAAAGAGTTGGCAAGCATGATTCAGCTTTTAGGGACGATACACTGACTTCGTACGAGTGTGAAGCATGAATGAACTCTGCTGGCGCAATTTGAAGTGATTCGAGTGCGTTGATAAGATATACTTAATGTGGCTTTCAAACTGCAGAGGCCTATTCAAGTTCGGAACCGATAAGCAATTTTTAAGCAAGTTATTTCCCGTTTTACGGCCCATGATGTTGGTGACGTTTTAAGAATCCCAGGGATCTGTTTCGAGAAGAAATAGTGTCAGTAACATGCATTCACCATGATATATTGTTACAGAGGGTAACACTAAGGTACTTATATGACTTAACTAGTTCAATGGGAACGTTAAGGGTACCATAGGGGAAGAATAGAGGGTTACGGCGACGTTGGAAGGACGTGACTTTGCATTGTTAAAATTGAGAGGCATTAACCACCTGCTGCACCATCCTTGTACGTTGTTTAAGTCGTTCTGAAGGATACCTTGGTCGGAAATGGTAGTAACTGACCGATAAATAAAGCAATCGTCGGCGAACATACGAATATGATAGGACACGTGCAGGGTGAGTCGTTGATGTAAATGAAAAACAAAGGGGACCGAGGACGATTCCTGTGGGACGCCCGATATTATTGGCAGAAAATTAGAAGACTGGTAGCGGACTTCAAGGAATTCTTGAATCCAGTTTAAGAGTTTATATTTAGGCTCAACTGTGCAAATTTAGATAGCAAACGCTTATGAGGTACCTGTAAAATTTGTTTGCGAAGTCTACAGAAATGGCGTCAGTTTGTATATTATGGTCAAGATTACTAGTGCAGATCACGAATGAAAAGGGCCAGTTGAGTTTCGGAAGAGAAGTTCTTGCGAAATCCGTGTTGTCAAGAATTGAAGAAAACGTTCGAGTTAAAGAAATGCATGATGTGAGAGGAGATGGCATGTTCCATGATTTTGCAGAGCACGGTTGTTTAAGAGATAGGCTGATAATATAATCGGGAATGCTTTGTTCTCTGATTTGGATACTGCAACGACCTCTCCCGCTTTCAAATCTTCCGGTACTGCGGATGAGGAGAGCGATTGCGAGAAGAGTAATGCCAAATGTTGTGAAAATGCATGTCTAGTATTTTTAAGGATTTTGAATTTATATCATCTACATCGGCGGATGACGACAACTTCCGATTCTCTATCAGAGAAGAAATCCCATCGGTAAAGAATGTAACGGGTGGCATCGGAGACCTGATCTTAAAAAGTAGCGCAGGGTCCGGCGCATTAGACTCCTTAGTAAAAAGAGACTGGAAACTTCAGAACACCGAGATCTGGTTGGAATGATTGGTGGGCGGACACAAAGTTAGCTGCCGTTGTCTCTACTGGCCCTCCGAACGTCGAAGGCCGCCGTCCGGCGCTCGGCGTTCGCTTTTGAACAGCGAGTAAAGAAGTAAGAAGACCGCTAGTTCTGAGTGTGCCGAATAGTCCTTCGAACCAGAGCTCCGTGTTCTAAGGTTCCCTCGAGTTCTCATCTCCTTCTTTCCCTCAGTTTGTACCCTTATAGTTGGCGAAAGGTTGAGAGTCTAGTAGATGCTGCGTCTCGAGATAGAGCTTTCTGCCTTGGGTAACGCCCAGCCGAAGCCCGCTGGAAGGCAACGAGCGGGTATCGGAGTTAAAGCATCTACCGGATTGTCATCCTGTCGCCGACTACAGACTCCTAAATTGCTTTATCTTTAAATGCTTACCTGTGAGAATACAAGTATTGACGAACATATGAAGCTACCCTGCCACATAAGTTTATGAGGACGACGGTCGAAAACAGGATGTGTGGTGCACTGTGCTGTGTTCGGGAACCAGCCGTCCTTTACTGCTTTATGCGGCCGCAGTACCACCCTCTGGACACAAAACGGATTCGCTTCCCTTTAGATGTTTTCATACGTATTTTGCACGCCTGGAAGTCGGGTGAAACTGAAGAAATAAAGACAGAAAACCAGTTTCCTAATAAGGCCTTTACTCTGGCGGCAGATAGAACCTTTGTAGATAAAGTTGGCCGGATTATTATATTGTACGTGGATTTTATGATTTGAAAAGCTCGTGAGGTTCCTTGCGATGTTCTCGTTATTCCTTATTAAATATTATTCTCTGTACCAATTTATTCACTTGTTTTCCACCATTATTACTATATAACCGAGCTTCCTTCTTCCCTCAGATGGGGACAACCAGGAGCGACTCTTTGTCCACAACTCATTTTGGGGTCATTCGTTAAAACAAATTGTTATGATGCAAAAATTGACATCCGTTAGGCTGTCTTCTTCATAATCTCGTGTAACGACCGTCTACGGCAGTTGCACTAGTGCAGATGCAAAATATTGCGCATTACTGTCAATCTACTACATGTACCGAATGCATATGCGCGATATGATTACAAGATGAACTTGTGGAACATTAAAATAATAAAAGTCATATGTGAGTCCACAGTGCAGTCACAGCGATAGCTTTGACAACTTATGATACTTTATTGCAACCTTATATACTTGCACCTTACGTAAAAAGGTCCTAGACAATGTCTGCTTAGGGGTGTCATTATTATATGACCTACTCTATATAGAACTATCCACATAAGAGATAACAAGTAATTATTAGCGTACGACACAACGTGATCTCACGTGACACCTTGACGTCACGTGACAATATGACGTCACGTAACTCTGACGTCACGATGTCACGTGAGGACATCGACGACGGACGTCCTATGTCACTTCGAGAGGAGGGGGGGAGCCCAAAACAGGAATCGCCATAAAATGTTTTCGTTGGGCGTACTACTGCTTTGGCGCAGTTCATTTTGAGTGTCATGTTCGCACTGCACCAAAGTGGAATACCTTGTTTATAACAGGTCACGACGTGGTTATGAACACGTGTGAATGTGATGCAGAAATCCTACTTATCTTTAAGCCCGAATAACACCAGCGATTTTACTTCCGACTTCGTAGCTGCGGCGTTGGCGCACGAGCGATGTCGCGACAGCGATATCGCAAGTGAAATAGCATTGTGTGAATCAGGCATTACACGTGCGCTTTTTCTTTGTGACCGAACAGTTACACGTTGAAATCTTAAAAAACCACCTTTGCACACGTTTTTGTTTTTTTTATTGTTTCCGTGCAATCGTTGAAAAGCCTTGATTACTAACTTAAAGAAAAGTAAGTAAAAACTACCGCCATTATTTTTTAAAACAAACTGTAACTTTAACCAGTTACCTTTTCGTTCCCTAACTTGAACGCTAACTTGGATACCTCTTTGTGCAAGGAACCGTAACAGTAACAAATTAATTTATGCAAGTAAATTGCACAATACTACTTTAGTGTAACGGCGGAACGCCCCAACTTTTTTGTCTCACCCAGACGTGGATCATGCTTTTTGTGTCTATCGTGACTCTGGCTGTGCTTTCTCCGGCCTTGCAAGATTTCTACGGGAAAAGTACTAACTCAGATGGAAACGTTGTCTCGAAAGTTCTAGATCACCTCTGGAATTACGTCTCGGCCCTCTTGAAGCAAGGTACTGGCTTCTTTTATTGCAATATACTGGCCTTTGGGGTAACGCTTAAAGGCATAAAAATATGTGAACGTTCAAAAATGAAATCAACTACCGTTCACAATGTGCACGTCAATGCTTAGCTCTAATTTTATACTAAAAAGCGTTAACAAAAATGAACGAATGATCTGGGGAAAGTAAATGTCGGTAAACTTAATAGTTATTGACAATTCGTGTGGTCCAACGTAGAAAAGTGTATCCAAGTCTACATGACCTTTAATAGAAGAATTGTTTTAAGAACCTGCACACTGGCAAGTGGCAACCTCCAAACTGTGGCAGTCTTTGGGATCATAACCGGATCCTTAAATCTCCACGTTGCATCCAGAGACGAGGGCTTTCCGTTCTGCTCATGGTAGCAAGTCTCTCGTGTGTGCTTGGCTCCTCGGAACTGTGATCCTGACGACGTACTTTACCAGCCTGATCGTGGCTTCACTCACCGTGAAAATCCCCAATCCGAGGATAGATTACATTGAAGACCTCGTTCGAATACCTGGAATGACGCCACTGATAGCCAAAGGAACGCAATTCTTCACGTTGTTAGAGGTAAGTTACAAAAGACTCAGGGAACCTGGGTTCAACCCCACTGCTGCCCCTGTCGATTCGCATCAGAATCGTACCGGCGTTCGGTCATGTATCCTTACCGTGTGATGCACGTTACAGACTTCTGGCTAACAGTGGCACGGCAGTGCTTAAATTTCTCATATATAACGGAGACATTAGACGCTCATTCTGAATGACTACCCTACCTCGGTCTAAAAGACACTCATAACACTATTTGTCCGGACCAAGAGCCCATAACAGCTCACCATGTAAATATATAATACTTCGGAGAGATGAGAGTGCCTTCTCTAAGAAACCGTTGCTCTCTACCCGGCTGGGGGAATGGCATGAAGTCGAGTCCAGGGTCTTTTTTTTTGCCTGACAACTAATAGGGATTAAGGTTCTTTCGCTATCTATAGCGTATACATTTCCCTCACCCCCTACATAGTATTGTCCGGCGATAGCTGCATAGTGTTATTGCAACTTTTGAATTTAACTGTAAACTAGACATTTTACTTTTCTAAAAAAACAATACTCATTCATTGTTTCGTTATCGTAGAGAACGAAATGCTCGCGGACATGCCACATTTGCGTTCCTTCTGCGAACTGATAGACGTGCTATAAATTACCCCTGCAGAATTCAGAGACAGAAATGTACAGCAAGCTTCAGAAGATGATTACTCGCCACCGGGGCGAGCGAGATCTATCGGAGCTGTACAATCCCGACGACATCAGTCTCGTGATGCAAGAGAAGGCGGTCTTGCTCCTGGACAAGTACTCGCCGAAGTTGCACCTGTCACATATGTGTCCCTCGTTGGAAGGGCGATTCTACATAGGGAAAGGCTCCCTGTACCTGTGGAACTCTGTCTGGGTCACCCACAAGGACTTTCCCAAGGACGTCATGGTAGAAATTAACAGAAGGTTAGTATACTTTCGTCATCAATTTAAGTATAATGTAGACTGGCAAAAAGCTAATTCAGCTATTAGGAGTGTCAGAAAACTCTTATTAAAGAGCGCCTTATTACCCGGAGATTAATCCGCAGGTAAAAGTTCCCACAAAAAAAAAAGAAACGCTTCTTCTTAAACATTCAAGACCACGAGCAGAGTTGCCACGAGTTGCACACCTGCACATATTAATTTACATTCACGACATGACCTGAAAAACTCCTGCTTTCTTAACCCATAAGGAATATTGTATAATACAGAAATCCTCATAAAGGTTTCTGGCGTTCACAAAACTGTCATACCTTGTCATAATGAATGATCTCGAAGAACTACAGATGCGTATATAGTGCACACCACATACAATTTTAGCTGTTAACAGTCTCTAGATCGCCTGCTATGGTTTGAAACGTACGGCATGCTTATTATCTGGTGTAAGAATAAGGCATTTTCGAAGCCCGCACGTATGCTGCAACACCTACACCTTCTTTTAACTATCACCTTGTTTCGACCCAGTGGTGTGAGTGGTAATTCCGCCTTCGTATGCAGCACTCAATAAACTTTCTTTTGCGATTTCACTTCGGCGGATAGATTCGCAGGATGAATCTTTGTCACAGGATCACGTGGTGGCTGGAAAGTGGTGTGCCGTCGATGCACCCCTACGAACTGGACCCACCTCAAGCAACTTGCTTTATCGGAAGCCACAAGGAAAGCTCCTACGTGTTCGACACAATGGGTTTTCAAGATTTAACTACTGTGTTTTACTTGTATCTCATCATGAGCGCAATCGCGATTGTAATTTTTTGCCTGGAAATCGCAGTATGGCATTATAGTGGTGGCGAAAATGTCGCCACGGGCTAGCCACTTGCGTTAGAAAGGTTATTCTACATGTTGCTAAAAGAAGTAAGGAATTACATTTACAATTCCACAATGTTAAATTGAAACTAATTACAGTAAAAATATTTCTTTTTTACAAATAAATGACCGTTAACACAAAATGAAATCCGTTACCTTCACGTCGTAACTTTCTACCTTACCATCCTATAGTGAGACACAAAACACAAGTGTTATGGAAGCGTTTATTGTTGCCACCGGCCACACTTCTGTGACCTTGAGCAGGAGCTGGCTCTCGAAAGTCTAGTCGGACGTCTGGCCTTGTTTCTAAGCTAAGATGCTGCCCACCGCGCTGAAACCCGCTTTCAGTTGAGACACTCACGAATGCCTGACTTACTGCATCGCATGCGTCTTGGGAAAAATCGAGCACCTCTCTGCCCCGGTGAAAGAGCAAATCTTCGTTGTTACAGCCGCGGTTCAGCGCTGCTAGACTCGCAAAGGTGTAAATATTGCAACAAATAATTAAACCTCGAATAAAATCACTGCACGTGAATATATTATATAACCATATCTTATCCGGTGAACATCGCCAAACCGTAGCGCAGGAAAGTAGCAAGACGCGATAATTACACATAACAATTAAATTATTAATTTTTTTAACCTTCCATTTGCTCTCAACACATTGGTTGAGACGTCGGTGAATACGAAGATAAAGTTTTTTATATATACCCCCAAACAAAACATCAGGGGATCTCTCAGAAAAGAGATATAATGTCGACTGACACGGAAATGTACACGCCCGTATGCCGTGCCTACCCTTTCTTGATGCCGTCAGAAACGCATGTGCCGCGGGTCGGCCGTACCACAGCTCTGTATTCTTCAGCTAAATGTCAGTTGAGGCAAAAACAGCGTCTCCCCAGAGCGACAGCAGTAATTATAATTTTGTAAAATACAAGCTCTATAAGAGCATTACCTCATACTTCCACGTCTGAAAGCCGTAAGCAAGCATTCTGAAGCCTATCATTCATGAGCTAGGGACCGAGATTTTCAGATTGCGGTACCACGCTCGCTGAAAGTTTTTATATATTACCAACGACGTGTCCTGATATTGTAAAAAAGAAAAAAACACATGACGCACGAAAAGAGTGACGGTCGTAAGTGACCTGAAGTTTTCAAGTGTTTTAAACTTTTGGGGCACCGTGCCAGTTAATGTCACATCCTTTTTGCTCGATTTCTTTGTGGAACTTTATTCAGCGGAAAACAGCGTCCCCTCCTGTTGTGACAGTGTGCAAACTGTCATAGTTTCTATAACCGAAAAAAGCATTGTGAAGTGTCTCGAGCCTTTTGAAGGCGCGCAGTCGACGACCGTTGTGCGTCCTTTTCGCGTCTTCGAAAGCAAAGTAGTGAAGGGACAAAAAGTAAAGGCGTGCACAGATCTCGTACTCCACTTTGCGTGCAATTTGACGCTTGTTTTTTTCGTTGGATGGAAACACTTCGATTTTGGGAGTTTGCCTCATATTGTTTACGCCTACTTGGAATTAAACAGAAAAACAAAACGCTTTAGTGTCCTAGTGCAAAGTCAAACAAGGCTTGCCTATAAAATTTGCGGCGCTTATGATTCTAATTGTCTCGTTAATCACCCTTTCAAAATAATATTTTTCTTTGCCAAGCAAAGTCGTCTGCTTCTAATCTGGGTAACAATTTCCACATTCATTCAGATGTTTTATGATTTAAGAAATGGCAGAAGAACTAACCGCTCTTCTGTGCTTCATTATTCGGTCCTTCAGGCAGCGGCCGGTTTGACCCACGTACGAGAACCCACAACCCATTGGTATCTCGTAAACTACTGCTATGTCACAAGTGGTTGCCGCATCTTTGTGGGTTTTTTGGCGACAAAGCTTACCTTTCAAAAAAGGAGTTAGCGTACTTAATTTGAAATCATTTTTAAAAAAGCAACTCGTACACAAGGACTTTTTGCCAATATGTGCCGGTTCTGTGAGACACCATGAAAGAAGAGCACGCATACCACCCTATCAGGCTTCTTTCTAGGCCTTGTGGTTTTGGTAAAACTAATCAGAAGATATTGTAACACACCCAATTGGACGCTTAAATTATAACCTGAAACACTTAACCTCAGCATTTCAAAAACAGGCTTTCTAGAACGTAGTGGGAGAAGGATCTATTCAAGGCACTTTTAAGGAGAGACCATTCTACACGTCCTTCAACTGCTTAGGGGTGTCAACTGTGGAAGGGCAACAAAGGTTTGGGCGCGACTTTTCTATAGTTCCAACAAGGTTTGAAAAATTTTTAAAACCAGAAACTGAAGATACTCAGCTGTGCATACTTCACAGGTGAAGGCAAGCCCTGGGGCTTGCTCCTTTATCAAAAAAATACCGTGCCGCGCACATGAAACGTTTCAAATGTACAAATAAAGAAATAATGTAAATAACGCTTGAATGTTACAAAATTGGTCAACAAGGACTGTACGTTTAAATCCACAACACGGTCTAAAGCAGTCATATAAATTTCAGGAAGTAGAGGTGCCAAGGACACAATACATACACCTTGTTTTGAGCAAAAACCGTGCCATCAACCTCCACCGCTGTTGATTTTAGCTAAAGTTCAAGCCACTCTATGAAACTTGAACTGTCCATTCCAGAAGAAGCCTAAAATTTGACCAAATAAAAAATAAGATAATTTTAAAAGGGGTGATTAAAGACACAATTAGGATCATTGGCACCGGAAATTGTATAAACATGCCCTCTCTAACATTGGAAGAGGACATTGAAGCATTTTTGTCTGTTTAATTCCAAGTAGGTGGTGACTGGGGTAATTTCTGAATGTTTTTATCTTGAGAGCAATTGACATATAAAGACTGTCTTTAGATCTGTGTCTCATACTCATGATATCTCGCTGGTTTCTGTGTGCCTCCACGAAGGCATGTATTAATTAGAGTACGACAAGAAAGAAAAATAAAAACACAAGGAAGAAGATTCAGTTTGTGTGCTCGAGGCTGTCTTAGTGTAGTGAGTGTCCCTGCTGTTGGATGTGTAGAATTTAGATGCAAGTTGACAAAGGAGAAGACTCTTGTGGAACTAAATGACAGCTGTGTGCTGTGCTGGTTTCGAGAAAGTGGTGTGTATGGCCCTTTTTGTTTCCTTGTCTCAAGGTGTTTTTTTTTACTATGATTTTTCACCAGCTCGTCTCTGTTTAGGCTCTAATTTTAGTACTCCAAGCAATGTTTGATAGCACGCAGTTTATTTTTAGTGTTTATATTGCATTCTGACTGCCGAGCCCTATAAATTTATCTTTTGACAGCTAGTTTATCTCTTCCTGTGTCAATCCAAAAAGTTTCAAGGATATTTCTGATAGAGGCGGCAATCTTATATGCCTCATTACCGACGATACCCATATGGCTTGGTACCCAGCGAATCGTGACATTGATTTCAAGTATAAGAGCACGGTAATACTCCACGCACTTGTTGTGTAAACGGTATCTTTGAATCGGTAATATAACGAACCGAGAGAAGGACACGTTCAGAGTCCAGAAACAAAATAGGCTTCATATTTAAGATATGTTCAATGGCAATCATTATATCATAAATCTCAGCAGTAAATATACTTGCGTTGGTGTCAGTACGTACGGCTTTTTTCTAGTGTACTCAAAAGTCTGCAGAACATACGTCTGACGACGTTTTGGCACTATAGGTATAATATTGTAGGCACTCTTGATAGTTCTCCAGGAATGCTAAATACTCCTACTGAATCACAAGAGGTTCGACTGATTTCTCATAAAATTGTGCCAGTGACCAGTCACAAATATTTTACTGCACTTCAGAGAAGGATGCTCCCCACCCTCGTAATGAAGTCAATCTCTGTGACGGAACACTTTGATGGTGAACCGAAATATGGAGCTCACACAACATGGCTGGAGCGATATGTCGCACGCTGCAAAATTCAAAAACATCACTCATAAAGCGATATCTCTAACAGATGGCCATATTATTGGAAAACACACGTGCGATTTAACACGGCCGACGAGGCCGACGAGACATGTGACGTCGCGATCATCATTCCCTGTCCTCGTCGCTTCGCCCCCTTGAGCAGACGAACCGAAGCGAGGAGGAGAGAAGCGAGGCCGCTTCCCTCATTATCAACAGTTTCAGGAGGAGCGGCACGTCTAATTCCTCGTTTGATTGCGCCTTTTTTTTTCAAATATACGGCCATCTGTTTGGGATGAGTGATGTTTTGGAGTTTGTAACGTCCCATTCAACGCTTCAGCGCCCTTATTTTTCCAAAACCACATTTTGCTTCACCATCCCTTTAACGGTCGCACAACACCTGGCTTGTTTTCAAAACGTTGTAAGAAACAAGAGGTATGTACACAGCTAAAGTTGTAATGTTGAGATTTAGATTTAGTTTTCTATACATAAATCAATCTAAGATATTGTCTCCTCTTTCCTAAAGATATTTGATAATTATCTGCGTACAAGTTCATAATATGTGAAGTCCAAAATGTTCCTGTAGCAAGCCGAATGTTGCGATAATCAAGATAATCTAGCATTTTCAAGACACATTGCCATGTCGATGCGTACACAATTGCACCATAGTCCAAATAGTAACGAACCAGGGCGTTGTAAAATCGGATGGGACAGCGCCTACTAGCCCCCAAGACATGCTGAAAAGTACTTTATGGATATTGGATGATTGCAGGCACGTTTGCTTCAATTCTTTGCTATGAGCCAAAAAGAAAGTTTCTTGTCACAAACGCCCCCTAAAATTGTGCTCTTGCTTTACAGGTACAGGAGTACTATCTAAATTTTAAATTGGGCTCAACTGGCAAAGTACGTCCTGGTGAAAAGGGTACAGACACCGTTTTATGAGGTGAAGATCTAAATCTATCTTTATCGGCCCATTTAGGAATTTTATATATCGAGACTTGCAGTTGACTTTCTCAACTTAAGATAATGCAGGACAAAAAGGGAATCATATAGTCCACTTACAACAAATTTGAAACAGATGGTTGTATCACTGCAGCGCGACTGTTTATCTTAACTTAATACAGAGCAAGGCTCAACATCTCCCCCCCCCCCTTGGGGTACGCATTTTTATGAAGAAAACACCGGAGAGTGTGGAACCGAACCTGACCTGAAACGTTCGGTTAGTAAGAAAAGCTTCTATGCAACGCAAAATTCGGCCACGGATGCCATATGTATGTAAGTCTTTAAAAATCTCGTACCACCAAGCAGTGTCTTAAGCTCTCTAGGTCGGCAAATACCGACACGCAGTGCTGTCGTTGTACAAAAGCTTCATATATGAAAGTTTTTTGGCGAACAAGTGGATCTAAAGTTGAACGTTTCCAACACTGAAAAAAAAGCAACAGCTTCACACAAATTGGGAAAACATTTTGACAGATGACCTGCGGATCAAGAGACAAGGGCCTCGGCATTTTAACGTTTATTTTTTCAGGTACGAGTGCAGACTCCTTTCTTGCAAAGGCCACCGTAAGTTCTCATAGTGTGAAAAGCTGTTTATGTTTTAGAGCAACCGTTCCACACTTAGCTATAGGCTACTTTTCTGCTACAGTCTTAATTTTTTTTCATTTGAAGATTTGGAGTAATTGATTAGATTAGATACTTAAAAAATATTTTGCAAGATAATTGTCTCACCCCTCGAAATTTGCTGAGGTGAAGGTAAACGACGTCCTAAAAGAAAGATAGGGGACCCTAATCTTCCTCAGTCAGTCTCACATATATTTTTTTATATGTAACAAAGATGTTCACCTTGAAAACATACTTCATCCACGATGGCCTCTTCGCCTACTTCCTTGTCTAACGAACCATTCCTTTACTTTCTTTACACTCTATTTTAATCCCAGACAGTTGGATAGTGGCAAAACGTGCCCCAGGCCTTATTCTGCTACTTTAATGTGGCAGTATTGTCATTGGTCCACCAAGACTTGCACCACTTCGGAAGATTTCAACATGTTTGTGGAATGGAGAGAGACGCTTAATTTATGATCCGATTAGTAATGTACAAGGTAGCCTTCTCAGGACAGTGTTGTACGAAACGGCGACCTGCAGCGCCTTTCTTTCAGGATGAACAAAAAAACGCCGCCGTTCCATTTTGCTTCGGTGGAACTGGAACGGGAACTTATTACATTTTTTACTCAAACAAAAAAAGGAACGCCGTTCCCCTTTTTTTTTCGTCGAGTGAGGTAATTTTAATTTTATTTTTAACTTTAAAAAATATAAAAACGACCACTTCACGAAGAGCAGGATCTCGTTAACTTTTTGTTACTTATTTTAGGGTTTCTTTTGTTGGTACACGAAGCTTGGTTACCGTCGTGTGCAGGCGAGCTGGTCGATATTGATTCTCTTTTTCAGTGCCCGAGACTGCGGCAAAGAAGACAAAATTTAGTCGAAAAAAAAGACAGAAAGAGGGACCTGTGAAACTCATCTACTTTCTTTGCTTTTACGAATCCTCATACACCCAGAAATCTAAAGGCCGACTACAGCCATCACTGAACATCCACTAAAGGCCCATTTACACACGTGCAAGCGAGTACGACAGAGAGAGACAAGACCGGTTTTCAAGTCTCTTGTAACGTCTTAGGACCGGAAATGATGTTGCGGAGCCGGTTCTAAGACGTCACAATAGACTTAAAAACCGGTCTTGTTTCTCTCGGTCGCACTCGGTTGCAAGTGTGTGAACGGCGCTTAAGAGACCTACAGTTACAACAAAAGACCAGGTTACCAGACATCGAACGCACCCTTGGAGCTCGAATATGGGTCACATAAAATATGCACAAAAATTAACCTTTATTCCATCTTCCCTTCTCCTCCTCCTTCAAACTGAGCAAGGAATCCGACCTTCACGAAGAGGGACTGGTAGTTTTCAAGACTCAGTTTCCAAAAGCCCTACGTTCTCCACTTACTCATCTTGCGGACAGCAACATCCAGAAGCAACTGTTTTAAGTTCAAGCAGGGAAGTTAAACATGTGAGGCTGTTGTAAAACGCTCGTGCAATGTGAGGTGTGAGCCCTATAATAAAGAATGATAAAATTAAACCTGCTTCCTCTTTCCCGGCTCACGGTACATTTGGCTCGTCTGAATTGCCCTCCACAAACAGGAGTATGGTAAAATGCTGAGATTTAAAAGGTAAATTTATCAACAAATAGAACCTTGCTTCAGGTTGTTTTTTTCTCCTGGTGCCCCTCTATTACGGCATTCAAATCAGTATAGAAAAAAAAACTTTGTTTGAACTAACTAGATATGGTAATTCACAAAATACAAAAGTAATGTATATGTAACGATACGTTCCATTTTTCAACTTTAACGGGAACGAGTTCCTTTCACACAGATGGAACTTGCAACGGGAACACGTTAATTAAACAGTCAGGACGAACAAGGAACGAGCCTTCGTTTCTCTTTTGAGGAACGAGTACAACACTGCTCAGGGGTCATGGCTGAATGTTCAGCGGAGTCAAGTAACGCTTCCAACGCAAAACGAGCCCAGTGTGCTTTGTCCAGTTTAAGCTTGGGAATGCGGGTTGGAAGTGAAATGTGTGCCAGCGTACATTTAAAATCACAGGAAAATGGTCACTTCCGAAAATACTGTCTGAAACCTTCCAAAAAAAAAATTGGAAGATGGTAATGAAAGGGGCTTATCAGTGAAAGGGAAAGTATTATAAGGTGTAATAACAATCGCCTCTTTCATTTAAAAGGAAAAGGCCGAATTACAACAAAAATCGTTTTATAATTCTTCCACGAAAGTGTTAAAGGGCACTGGCTCACATACGGCTGTCTGCATTAAAATCCCATACTATTTTTTTTAATGTTGTGGAAGCTGGCCAACTAGTCCTTGAAGGTAATGTAGATGCAGTGAAATATTTGGTATAAGGTAGATTGAAACCAGTACAGTAAGGCAGTCAAGAAGAAGACGAACCGCCACTATATCTAGTAAGGTTATGAGGGGACGACAGCGCACGTGTGGCGTGTCGCCGCACTATTTCTTCTCTGCTCCGCACACCGCAACACGCAGCCTCACTGCCACGCCGTCATCACCTCCAAGGTTCTGCAGAAACGACAGTCGCTTCCCGCAGTGCAGCTTGGATTCAACATGGCTCCCTTGGGAGCACCATTGCGATAGTCTGCCCGCAAGCGGAGCATATTAAGTCACTCTAGGCATGGAGATGTTGCAGCGCGACTCATCACTACCTGCCCTGATGGCGGAGAAAACAAAACAAGGAGTGTTATTTTTACCTTCGACTCTACGAGTCTCCCAACTACTGTAAGGCAGCTTACCTTCAGTGCCCTGTCCAGCCCTATGTTCTGAACCTTCAGCGGTGCTATAAGTACCAAAGGTTCGGCTATGGTTCACGAAACTGCGGCGTAGAGACACTTTCACGACGTTCTCTAGTAAGGCGCATGTCACTTATGTGTGTAAAAATGAAGTTCAATGCTCCACCCGTAATGGCAAGCGTCCAGCATAGTCCCAATCTTCCTACTTATGAAAACCAGAAAAATTACTGACGTTTACACCTCTCTGCAATGCGAACTTAGAGCGCAGCTCTTAAAGGGATACTACAACGAAATTTCGGCGCTCATTTTTTGATCTAAATGTGTCCAAAAGAGCAGTATCACATGGAACATACCAATATCTTGTTAAAAAAGTCTCGAAAAGGAATTTTAAAACGAATTAAACGATTAGCAAAGAGCACCTGGTGGATGTCGCTAACGCCTCGTTTGTGATGCTCGTCTAGGAACCTTGAGAGCTAGTGACGGAAATCGTCTCGCCTCCGGCCACGACGAGAGAAGGGGGAAGGAGGAACTCCCCTCTTTCCGAGAATCCTTTTTGTGTGTCGCTGAAGTCGCTATTGTCCCCCTACAAGATTATAGAAGATTAACCCGTCACTCAAAATTCGTACAAAAGCAGCCGCTTCGGTGGCTGGACCGACTAGGCCATCCTCTCGACGTCAGCCTCGCCGTAGCTTTGCTCGTTTGAGACGATTTACGTCACGATTGCGCTGGGCCTTCTCCGAGCGCTTGCCAGAGTGGGCCGTTTATAACGAAAAATACAGCCACCAGGATCAAAATACAAACGGGCGATTGTCATTTACGGATATTGTGGATCATATTCAACCTATTTTTGAACACGACGGGAATATTTCAAATTTCGTTGAAGTATCCCTTTAAAGTATTTTGTTTTCCGACACACCGTGTTAAGGAGAGGGTACGCAAGAGAGGACGAGGAGGGTACGGTGGACCTGTTTCACGGCGGTGCTTACGCAAACACGGTAGGCAAGAGAGGAGGAGGGTACAGAGGTAGGCCCTTTTTTTATGGGGCAGCGAGATGCTTTCCCGAATTTCCCCGATACAACTAGCGAGAAAACAAAATTTGTGTTTAGCTCCATCAAGGCATGTGACGTCATTTTCCCCTCTAATTCTAGCTGGAATACTGAATTTTCGTATATGTCACGTAATGTTATGTCGGCTTAGTCATGTTGTGGTTATGTCAAAAACTTCGGTGCACAAAACTCTTTTTTTTCAGGGGTTACTGAAGAGGTTGTAGTTTAGGGGCACAAAACAGATGGGCCAAAGATTCGGTGCCCACGTGCACAGCCTTCCACGGAGCCCAGCAAGTGGATATGTAATGTGCCATAGCAAGAATGGCTTGACTCACACAATTACTCTCCTAGTTGCCTCAACATAAGACTACGAGAACACCACAGTTCAATGAAAGGAACCGCTCACACACATCTCGCGATGCATTGCCGGGATTGCGGATGAGAACCCCTTTTAACAACACGACAGTGATGTTCCGACACAATCACAAACTACCCTCAGAAATGATGGAGACGCACCTTATAACACAAAACGGATCCTTGTGTGTGAGCCAACCCACAGTGACTTTGATGAAGAGTGAGATGGGCTTTTTGGATCTCAGATAACTTGGGCGGTTTCGTGTTGAGTGAAAGAAGAAGCGCCAGAGCCACGGAGGGGCATGCCTGCACGAGCAGAGGCAGCATCATATCGATTTTCTTTTCAATAGAATCAGTTGCTAGTTCAGCGCTTGTCCTGTGTTACCTCCTCTGTCTGTCCTTGTCCCAGTCGCACTGTAACTTATGATGAACTCTTACCAACTCGCCCAATTCCCCATTCTACTCTCCTAGTGCTGCCCAGTCGCGATATCTGAGTGCGGTTGCAGAAACAGGACCTGTACCTGCAAACACACTCGGGTATCATGCCTGGGCAGAGGTGGAAGGAAAAGTGCAAAAGGAAGAAGAGGGTTTGAGAGGCGACTCTAAATCATCCTGGCCTGGCCTCACTAGTACACCCGTCTGTGGGAAGCATGGTCCGAACTGACAAACTGCATCGGCCGGGGGGCTTTGAATGGTCCAAGCGTTCCCCGGCTCAGCTCAAACAGCAGGACCCCCTTTTCTCCGGACACGGGCTAAGCCACAAACTGCCAGTCGTGGGTGGGTGAACCCAGATGGCTCGGCAATTCGTGGCGAGGCCACTCACTAAATACCTACAAATCCAGGTTCCCCATACGGGTGGGTGTGAACCCACGTCGCTGGGGTCCGTAGTGACCACTCACCAAGCACCTAACGCAGGGGCCCGCCGCAGGAGTCACTCGGATGTAAGAGCTCGTCAACAATTCGCAACTTTCACAACTTTCACGACCTATAAGGGGCGTAGTGGTGCCTATCAAAATGGCTGTCATCTGGATGATCTTCGTAGAACAGCGGTACGAGGCTGGGTCTCGGACGCGTGAGTAATTCCAGTTTTGCTATATATGAGCTGTATTAGAGTCTTAGTTTATTTTTTCACGTCAGGAAGGTGTTTTCAAGCACCTTTATTCTTAAGCCGATCATCCAGGAGCTATGGAGCGCGATTCTCACACCGCGGTACCACCGCGTTCGTGGCCAATGAGTGCCGTGACGGCACTTATCAACACTTGCGAATGACAAGTTTCATGGTGTGCTAAAGGAGCATGATGGATGCTTAAGTTCGTTCCATACGGTGACCAAGCAAGCCACGACTTCGTGATCTTTTTTGTCGATTTTAAGTTGAGGATCAAAGCTAAAGAGAATGAAGACGAAACATATTTTCATGTTTCTTTTTAAAGGTGAACAGAAACGAAATGATTTCACTTATTTCATTGTTTAGCAGTGATCTTTCTTTTGCCAGCAGCCCAGAAACGGTAGTCGAGACTAGTGTTTCTGGCATGCCAACTAAAAAGTCAAGAAATCTAATTTTAAAAACGGATTAACAGATTTCAAAGTTCCGCCTGGCAGCGGTTTCTGAAGCTTCGTTGGAATGACGCTAAGTCCTGATTTTTAAGAAGCAGCGCCAGTTCGCGGCAGTATGGCTCACTCGTGGAGCTACTTAGTCCTGAATATGACTTTTCGGTGAACGCTAACGGCTTTACTACGTTGTATATGTTAAGCTTTCCACAGTGCTACCACAACGCGCATTCCACACCATCAAGATCGCCGTTTTTTGCAGACGATAGGTAGAAGCTTCATATGAAGATGCGGGGACCTCTGCCGAAAACACACGACAAGTGGCATCTTTCCTGGCTGCGGGGATACTCAAGTAGATTGTGAGATCATATATTTATGGTGATAACTTAAAGAGGCACTCAAGTTGACTTTGAGGTCGTCTATTTGTGGTGATAACGCAAGCGGAGAGCTCTAAGCATCTTTAAGTATTTAAAATTACACTCATGGGCGGCTGATTTTTCTATTAAAAGTCTAATAAAAGGTCGAGACACGCCCCTCTTTCTGCGACTTGGAGCACACACCAGGGCCCGTTTGATCGAAGCGCAGTTAAGCGCTAACC
This sequence comes from Ixodes ricinus, assembly GCA_037355805.1. Taxonomy (NCBI): domain Eukaryota; kingdom Metazoa; phylum Arthropoda; class Arachnida; order Ixodida; family Ixodidae; genus Ixodes; species Ixodes ricinus. The sequence goes on along the minus strand of JAZHYW010031370.1, from coordinate 28,694 downwards.
GCGGCTAAAGTTAGCCGCAGTACCTAGAGAGAAATTTTTGAAATCACGTCACTGGCTCGGTAGGGATGCAGGGAGCCACGGATGTCCCCGTCGCTTCGTGTGAAAAATGGCTGCGGCGTACGCAGCTTCCACGTTCGCGATCGCATTGGTGTTTGTCTTCAGAGAGATGATCTGGGTTCCGTGTTCTAAGCTAAGAGTGTAGAAGTATCCTACTTGCGCCTCAAAAAAACTGTCAATTCGAGGGGACTGCGACTGAAGTCGACGGCAGCAGCCCGTCGACAAGCTAAATGACCGGTGAATGTAGTACATTGGCTCGGCGTCACCAAGTTGTCGAAGCTTCGCATCGGTCTCATTTAAGCACGCAAGAATCATGCATCACAGAGCCAAAATGCGGAACGTATTCCAAGGAACACAATAGCCAATTATGACAAGTATTTTACGGTGAGTACGAAAACATTTCGCGATAGGGTTGTGATGAGGCCAGCCTCCTACACATGTTATGTTGACCGCTATGAAACTAACTTTGTGCCGGACCAGGATCAGAATACGTTTATTGCAAGCAAGAATTACGGAGAGTTGCCTTTTGAGCAGCGTTTAAGTTTTATCGAAAGCAGTCAAGCTGGGAAAATTTCTGTTCACGATGTTCATTTTGTACAAAATCCTCGTATTGTGCTTACATGAAACTGCAGCATCAACTATTTTGTAGATAAACGATGGACAGCGGCTCAACGGCACGATGGATATCTATCGGTGATAAATAACAGAACTTTCTCTGGATGCAGTGAAATGCTGCGTCGTCCAAAGAAGACCGGTGACCTGCCGATCGTTCAATTTACTCGCCCTCCAAGAAAGCCGGTACATGCAAAGCTTCCGAATCAACTCCGTTGTGCCGTCTGCGAAAGTTGTAGAAGCGAGAAATAAACAAGAATGAGGTTGTTAGAAAATGACTAGTTTGTTATTTTTCGTTGTTTGTTAAAATTTATTTTACGATTAGCAGGAATGTTGTTGCAATTCTGTAGATAAATAAACCAAGGTAGCAGACGATCAAGCCCCTTCTGCAAACGAAAATGAACCGAGTGACTACCTCAAAGGAGACCACGCCGCTGCGTCAAAAGAATTGGAACCTAGGTGAAAAATTGGATTTAGTACGGAAAGTTGAGGCTCGAAAATATCAAATCCTGGTAAAATTCGGCCCTACCGTGACTACTAAATCCAAAAGACGTGTCTGGGACCAAGTCCACAATTGCATGACCCACCGCCATAAAATTCCGCGTTCAGTGAAGCAACTTCGAAAATCATAGAGAATATTACTTAAAAAGTGCCGAACCTTGTACTACAAAAAACATGACCAACAGACAGGTAAGCTCCGATTTTTGCGCTACCAAAACAAAAAAAAGGCAATATTTGTAAAATTTTTATTGGAATTGTCGGCTGCACTGTACAAATTTATTCGTGAACGACATATTAGCCCCTCAAATTGTGGGCCAAATATCTCAACCCAAGACCCCATTCAATGCCCGACAACTAACATTTTGCTCAATATCATCGGAGGGCAAGCCCGAAGATTCATTAGCACTTCCTCGCACGAGTTTCAACACAGTGGTACTTACACATAATAGCTCCAAAGCACTTTGGTCCTGATCCACGCAGTGGCCCTGTGTCATTTCTCAAAATTAATGTCCAAATTTTGCTTGCCAAAAACGTTGTCCTTACCACTGTAAACAATGAAAACACCATTGTTCAAATAAACGCAATAGAAAAATGTATGTAGGCGAGCAGCGTGAGAACACGGGCAGGGGGCTTCAGCCCCTTCCCCCTACCCCCCCCCCCGCCTTCCATTGAAATTTTAGACAGCTGTACGAAACAATGCTGCAAAAGGGGGCGGGGTTAAGCTCGGCGGCCTCTGTCGCCCCTCCACCTTTCAAACACCTCCGACGCCACTGATGCAGGCACATAGTGGGCCAGGGCTAGCCGATAGCAGGCGCCAATAAGTTTGCTGTCAACCCCCCCCCTCCCCCCAAATAAAAAGATACATTCCCCAACGTCACGAATTACCTGAGACCGGGTAATAAGAACCTGAGGGTAAAAAAAAACTGAAGGTAAGACAAAATCTTATAAATATTGGCAATTACATGGTTACGCCTTTTCTGGTCATGTGCACCTTGATACTATGTTGAATAATGAACACATCCCCACCTTTATTTCTGCTTACATCCTAGTAAATAAAATAGGTGTACTTCAATTCATAGGTGCTGGTCCCAACCCTCATCAGCTTTCACCACTTGTCGAGGCTATTTTGAATGTGATCGGGGACGATTCCCCGACCCCCTGCGGGACTTACGCCATCATCGGCGACACCGAAAATTAGGTAACACGTTATATGCCATGCTGTGTAACTTGTTATTGGCACTATGCTCCAGTTCAAACTTTGTATACTATGATATTGAAGTCGTAGGTATAAGCACGTTACTCCGTCAAGCACTTACTTGCTCAGAGCATATGCAAAATTAAAGTGCTAAATGAATGCCACGCCCTTGCGTCTACAATTTTTATATTGTTGCACGCTGTAGCTGGTAACAATGTAGGGAAAAATACATTGAAAGCTCTGCACCGAGTGTGAAATTACTTGCCTTGACAGCACAAGGATGCACGAGCGGCCAAAGCACAGCAGAAGAGAATAAGCACGCGCTGAAGGTGCGATCTTATTCTGTTCTGCTCGTCAGATTATGAGTACTTCCACAACTCTCATGAGCTGTCACTGATGATAGGTATGAAACTGAGCACAGGCACAGGGCATATCAAAAGACACAAATTCTTGGAATGCTCCTAGAAAACATTGATGAGCATAGAGGAAGAGTCCGGATTGTCATAAAACAATATATATGTTTTACATCTCAAAGCGGGCATGTCAGTTGCCTAACACTACAGCTGCGTGCCCTTACATGGAGACGAACTTCATGAAGCAAAACGACAATATTAGGAACGCGAGTCAAAACCAGTCCCGCAGAGAACAGAACACAGCACAAGGACACCACCTTCACATTTTAGCCATTTCTGCACTGCTGAAAAAGTGCCAGTGAAACCACCTACTAGGATTAATGCATTAAAACTCACAGTTTAAAACTATCTGTACCACAAAATTACAAAGGAATATTTACATCATAATCATCAAAGTTTTGTTTGTTTTTTCTCAAATTGATATCACCCATTTTCCTAAAAGTGAGATCACTCAATATTGCATATGTTTCCACGGTTAGTGGAGATGTTTTTGCATGACCGCCGTACATGCACGGTAATGTAGCAAAAGTCTATTATTTTTTGGTAGTTGTATGAAGTTATGCTGAAATGCACCAATTATTTATTTGATGCTGATCTGTGCAAACAAAGTCCTGAAAAAGTATCAATGTCAAAGTTAGCCGAACAGTGCTTGAGTACACAATAATCACAAATGACAGCTGGTGTGAGTGTGCCACATCTATTTGTTTTAAATCTTATACAAATGTCTATATGGTGACTCTACCAACTGCCAAGGAAATGAAGTTGTGGGGTTAGGCACTCCAGTCTGTTCTACCACAAAAATATGTGGTAAAATTATGATACTTGTTACTGTCACGTCTGGATTAAGCTTGCCACACGTTGCGCTCAGTTCTCCCATTCATTGATGCACCCTGATCCAGGGTGACGTCAAAAATATCATGCACTGCAGCCCTCGGAGAAATAGAGGACGGAGAGAATCATGTCACACAGGACGTGCACGTGTAGGGCGTATTTTCACAATCCTGTGCATCAATGCTCTGAGCAGCTCTCTGGAGCTGTAGTCCTTATAGTTTGCCGAACTATTTTGAAATTTACAAGTGTACTCCTGCCCAACAATAGCCCTCTTTGAGCTGCCATTTTCCTCACTGGGGATGCTCGGAACACCTCCTGAACATGAACTTTAAGCAAGACGGTATTGTACCTCGGGCTACCATCCACAGCCCAGTGACTTGGCATTTTAAGTTTCCTGATAATTGCTGTAAAGGCTTATGCATTAACTTCAAACAATTTTTTGTTCATGTGTGTGTCACAACAGCAGCTGCACGGAAAGGGTGACGTCGCCACCGCCCTCGTCATCTGGCAGCAGTACAGTTGAAGATGCCGCATTACAGAGAACTCCGGCTTTTCCTGCTGTGCAGCAGAACAAACGCTGGAGCCGTAAGGCAGCGCAGCAGTACCAGAGAAGGGCCGAGCGAAATCAAAATCTGGAGGATGAGAACATACTTCTTGAACGAAAGTACACAAAGGGGGCCATAGAGGCTGCAAATGCAACCCTTGCCACAGCAGAAGGCTTCACGAAGTTTCTATGCTCTAGGGGAGGAAGTTCTCCGGGAGCAAAGAGGACTCGTAAGACTTGAAACCACTCGCGCGCAGCTGCACATTGAACTGATAAAAAAGCAGTTAAAACAAGATTAACTCATGCAATAAGCTACTTGCATTTTCTTGTCGCTGAGTTGTATACATAATTTGTGTTTTTTTCTAAACTATATACTATGTTTGACACTTCATTTATTTCAGGCAGGCTCTCTACAAGGGCAGATTGCACACACCATTTGCCATGTCGTTAACTATCACCACACTAGACCAGCGTGGTTGCTGTGATCGCAATATTTTACGATGCGGTTAAGTAAGCAACACAAGATCATATGTGCAGTGTGGCACCCAGGCTTTCGACGCCTCGTAGGTGGCACATAATTCACGTGGGTGCTTAAAATAAAAACACGGGTTAAGCTCAAAGTCAGATGTATAATTCCTCCTCTCCTATATCATCTCACATTTTTCTCTTCCATAACTCGGCTCCCCATCACAGTCCGGAAGAGGAGGTCGCCAAGACGATTAGCCTCCCGGCTGAAGACCAAGGTCGAGTGTCTGTCTTTTAAAGGGGGGTGCAACGATTTGAAGAATACAACAATTTTGCATCTCGTCACTTTTACATTGTTTATTGTGCCCCGGAGGACAGAGAAAACAAATCTTTTATTAAAAAATGCCGCGATTCCGCTGCATAATCGGAAAGCAAATGTCGAGCTTTTTCCCCCACCTGCAGCCGCGAGTGGCAGCCGAAGGAACTACGGCGAAAGGCTTATGTGACCTCGCTCGGCTCTAAGCTGCAGCATAACGCCCGCTAATGTCAGCAGAGAGAGGAGAGGAAGCATCCTCTGAGAGTACATGGGAAGCTACATGGCACCCCGAATCACGTCACTAGTAGGGGGACCAGGTGTGACCCTGAAGACTGGGGTTGAGTTGTGGGGTGCCAGAAATGCCAATATTGATCTTTTTTTTACGCAACTATGACACGCAGGCGTAATCAGTTTTCTGTTATTTACTTTAGAAGCGTCAGAGGTCAACTACAACAAATGTTTGACCGAAGTCTGGAAATCGTTGCACCCCCCCCCTCCTTTAAGAAAAGGTCTGAGTAGCCCATGAGCGTACCACAGACGCTCTCTGGCTTGCATCTGCAAATATTACGTGTGCTTGTAAGATAAAGGCTTCTCAGCCAGGATATGCTCCTGCGACCTATGGACTGCGAGCTGCCTATGTACAAAAAAGTTCATACTAATGATATCCCGAAACTCAGGAACAGAAAAAGGATCAAACACAACACTACATCATTCTGTTGTGTGTGCCACCTTTTGTGGCCCCGGGTCTTCGGCTCTTATTACTTAGAATCGTCTTCACTTACCTTGTTCTTTAAATAATTATGGGAAAAGTATTTTTAGCTCAAATCTACTTGTTGCTTGCAGTATGTACACTAGAGCTCCTCACTGGACACTGACCATTTGAAATAAATGTTCTGCAAATGAAGTTATCATGCCAGTTAGGATGAAGGAAATTTGAACTGACACTGGGAAGTTTCTGAAAAATAATAGAAATGCTTTGCAGGTTGGAAGAATCTGTGAAAGGTGGTATGAGTCAACACTCAGAAGTGCACACTATGTAAATCCTATGAACTAGTAACCATGAGTATGCAGTGCAACATGAACATTCTATGGGGTAGTATACATAATTTGTACTGATAGCTTTGAAATTGGTATCAAACGGACGCCGCTTTCACTACACTCTCCTGTTTATGCTCCTGTACCCATCCAATGCTATCAGTTGGTAGGCATTGAATGGGAAAATAACTGTCTTCTTCAGTTGCCTCATTATAAACTTTGCCCATTTAGTCTTTTATAGGGCTGACTTCAGCACTTCCCATAAAGCATCTGTTAGTGTTGGAAGTGTATTACAAGAAATAATGACAAGATAAAAAGAGAGCACAAGAGAGCGCGAAGAATTTCTTTCTCGGGGGTGGCCCAGGAGGGACAAGGGGCACGGCTGCCGCCGTCCCACTCTGTGAGGGCGCAATGTGCGTACTCCTCGGGGTGTTTGAGGGGCAGCTGCCTGTGTTCTGGGGTAAGGGCCTTGAGGGCCACCGCTAGCATCTCTGGGGTCACCTGGGTGGCCCTCGACTCCAAGCGTGCTGCAGGGCTCCTGCGCATCACCTCGGCATAGCCTCCTTTGACAGGAAACTACCTTTTCTTGGCCTCTGGGTACGAAATATTTTCCTTGGCCTTTAATGAAAGAATTTATTTTTCTTGTCGCCGCAGGAGACAGGTGCGGGAGTAGGCTGGGTGTGGGCCATTGCAGTTGCTGCAGTGGGCCACCGCGTCGTAGATGTCAGCGACGTGATTCTGACATGCGCACAAAGCACAAGCCTATTTTCCTCTGCAACTCCATGATCCGTGTCCAAATTATTGCCAGCGGAAACATCGTTGCGGGTTGAGAATGTAGAAATGAATGCGGCAGTTCAGGTAGCCTGCCTTTATAGTAGCGGAGAAGGCATGTTTCTCGAAGGTCAGGATGACGTGCCTTGATGGAGTTTCTCTGCCATCGTTACAGAACATAATGCGTTTTGCAGCGCATTATATTCCGGCACCTTTAAATCCTTCAAGGAGCTCTTCTTCACTCGTGTTCATAAGGTCGTCCTTGGAGAAAACTCTACGGATGAGTGTGCGGTCAGGACTCACTGATACTTTCACATCGACGATGTTTGTGAGCTTGTGTAATGCTTCGCTATAAATGTTTCCATCCACCCCAACGAGGAGGTCTCCAGAGTGGAGTTTCTTGGCCTTATAAGAGAACCCAATACGATGTTCCAGGACCTTCTATACAACAAGAGGAGATATCTTTGCAACAGGTCTATGTTTATCTAAAGAATGAGCAACAAAACACTTGGTGAAGTTTTCCACAGGAGGTTCTTTTCTTCTCGTTTTGTACTCAAGGCAGCGCCTTTTCCAGGGCTGCCGTCAGCTGGGTTTATAAAAAGGGGGAGCTATAAGAGGCGGAAAGTATTCCGAGCCTGTGGTGTACCGCCCACCACAAAGTCCAAGGAGGGAATAGGTAACGAACTATAATAAAAGGGGCTTTCCTGGAAACGTTACGCTATTAGCACTGCCCAGGTACTATAACCAAGTCTGGTCCTGGGCAACGGTCTGTCGCCACCCGAGGTTAGTCCTTGCCGCCAAAGGAGTTGGAAAGAAAAATAGAGAGATGAGAATAGTGAAAAAAGTAGAAGGAAAGAGTGAGACAAGGGAGTGGATAGTAGAAGTGACGACTGGCTGAATCATCCCGGTTGGGCCAAGCCAGGACACCCGTCTACGAGAAGTGGGAGCCCAAGCGGTGTATCGCCTTACCCGGGGGCCCCGAAGTGCCCAAACCTACCCCGGGCTCAGCTCAACCACCAGGATGCCCTTTTCCTCGGACACGGCAAAGCCACGCACAGCCAGACGTGGGCGGGCGAACCCGCATGGCTCGGGGTCCGTGGAGACGCCACTCTCCAAACAACTGCTTTCACAGGTGCCCCTGCGGGTATTTCGTTTTGGTGCAAATATTCTCCTACTTCTTCAGTACCGTGCAAAAAGGTAGACAGATAGCATTTTATAGGCCATTCTAATAAATGTTTCTGCGACCTGTTAGCCTTGTTTACTGGGCTGTGGGGCGTTATGTGAGCACGCGCAGTGGCCCCATTTTATGAGAATGACGTAGTCAGCACTTTTGTTCGCAGTCCGGTGACTCTGCGTTTTCGGTCTCGTTGATAAACGTTCAAAAAGGTGATAGAGCGTATCGCTCTCGAAGGTTAAAATATATACCCTGTATTTGTATTTGACACTTTTCCTTTGTAAATTTATGTTTAGCACGCTCTGCTCTGCGGAATAGTAGAGATGAAGGTTCAGTTCGCAGAAACGCTGTTCTAAATTGGAGCAAGTAGGGTATCATGACCTTTCAACAAATATCTTGGACAGCAAGTCATGGAAAGCCCCTAGACAGAGCGGCACCACATGTACACCGGCCAGCATTGTGAGCTGGAACAACCGAGCAAAACCAAGTGCCGCGTGATTTTCCCTTACGTCTTAACGCACTGAACAAGGTGTCGTAAAGCGAAATGATGGAAAGTATCCAGTCCACCCCAATGTTTTCTTTTTACACCTAACGCGCCTGGCGCGTCTCGTATTGCATTTTTCTCAAAATCTAATGTTCCGGCTCATAGTGTTGAGTACTGTACAACATGCAGTGTAAACAACGCAGTATATCTACAACATAATGGCTCACATCCGATGTAAGCGCTTATCATAAAGAGTATACCTGTCTTTACCTTATACGAACATTCCTAAACCACAGGTAGCGTGCAAGCGAGCTGGTGAATATAAACCATAATGAAAAAAAACCGAGACTGGAGTGTGAATGAGAAGAGAAGAAAAGAAAAGAAAGCAAACATGCAAAAGCAGAGCGCGCGCTCTTGGCGCGTGCCGTTCGGCAGCATCGCAGGTATTCGGGAGACGATGCCACAGATGGCTAGCAAAGAAGGAGCAACATACAAAGGTCGGACGAAAGCTAGATCCAAAATGAACTAAACAGAAGATTTTCCCCTCCCTTCACATTTTTTTTTATTTTTAAGGTAGGAACAAAAAGACAAAGAAGAAGAGAGGGAGAACGGTTAGACCAGAGAGAACATCCAAAGGGAGTCAAATTGGAGAGAGGGAGAAAGGAGAGAGGGAGAAAGGGTTAGACCAGAGAGAACATCCAAAAAAGAGTCTAATTGTTACATCACCTCCGCAACCATTAACCCCATTAAATAATTGTTTTGAAACATAAACAATCCAAACAAAAAAAAATAATGCAGTTCGGCAGCAGTGCGCATCGAGGAAACATAGTACTAATCATCTGTATCTCTGCTTTTTGCTGGCTATTCGCGGATTCAAATCGTCCAAAATCACCTCGTCATCATTCGACACTCACGCTGCGACGGGCCAAGAGAGGCAGCGACAAGGCGCATCTGACTGAAGGATAATCTACAAAAAAAACATCACACCAGCCCGGTCTTCAGTTCGGCAGCACTGCGCGTCGAGGAAACATGGTACTAATCATCTGTATCTTTGCAGGTGAGAAGCACTTATCTTTATATAAACTTAGAACGTGTCTTTGCACTGATGCCGAACACAGCACCGATTGTCAGTTTTGTCTGTTTTTGAGTGTGCCAAGTACGGTGACGTCGGGTGTCGCTGACTTGATTATAGACGTCGAAGACATTGGGAAAGCTCCGATGAGCTGAGACGCGAGATGAGAACAGACTTTAGAGCCCTAAAAGAGAGTGTCGAATACTGTAACGACGCCTGCAACGGAGTGACCGAGATTCAAAAGAAATAAAGAAACTTTAAAAAAAAGTCCAGCACCTTTAAAAAAATAATGAAGAATTTACATCTGAAATTCGTAAGCTGAATGATAAAATTGAAAAACTAGAACAGTATGAACGGTCTTTATCTGACGGTGACAGCGCAGGAAACCACTCTCACACCATACACTCAGAAGACAGGCACACGCTGAACTTACAACTCTGTGTATTCGACTACTTCGTTATTTTCTCTTCAACGTCCGGGTTGACTTTTCCGAACGTGATAAGTAGAAGAAGTAGCACGACATACAAGGAAAATTCTAAATACACAGCAAAAAAAACAGTAAAAGAGAAGAAAAAAACATAAAGAAACGAAAAAGAAAAAAAGATATAAACTAAAAAAAGTCGAAACGCATTGACGAGAGAAATAATGGAAGCGGAAAGGATAGCACAGCTGAAGGACAAGTGTGTATAGTCCTTCTATAGCGCTGTCAACCAGGGAGCTTCAATTTCTATCTAAATGATAGCGATGAGGGAGACAAACGATTTGTAAAAGTTTTTAGTTTATATCTTTTTTTCTTTTTCGTTTCTTTATGTTTTTTCTTCTCTTTTACTGTGCTGTGTATTGCTAGTATTTTCATCGCCTAGTATGTCGCCATCTTCCTACTTATCACGTTCGGAAAAGTCAACCCGGACGTTGAAGAGAAAATGAAGTAGTCGAATACACAAGAGTTGTAAGTTCAGCGCGTGTGCTTGTCTTCCTGAGTGATGGTGGAGAGTGGTTTTCCCTGCGCTGTCACCGTCAAATATGGTTCACCAACTCGCCCAAGCATCTATCCTCTCAATGAACGGTCTAACAACCTCGAGATAGCGGGCGTACCAGAGGAAGGTGATGCATACGACGTAGTTCAAAGAATAAAGAAAATTCTGAATGAATCAGTCTCAGACTCTGAAATTCATGTGTGCCATCGCGCGCGTACCCACATTCAGAACATCAGCAAAAGAGGCATCATCGTCCGCTTCGTGCGACGGTCTAAACGCGACGCGGTCTTGCACAAAAGTAAAAAACAAAGACTGACAACGAAAGATCTTGACTATGGCAGGCACTCCAGCCCCATATATCTGAATAAGCGTTTAACCGGTGCAAATAAGAAGCTACTGCGAGCTTCTATTGCCCAAAATAAACTTGTTGGGTGGAAATTTCTGTTGTCATCTAGGAGAAAAGTTTTTGCGTGAAAGTACAAACATGCAAACGCTATTCGAATTGCTAGCATGTGTGATGTGAAACAAAATGTTAATGAAACTATAAGCTAGTCTATTGGAGTGCTCACGACACTACTTCAATGAAAACTGTCCAAACTGATTGTTAAAAAAAGTTCAATAAAAAGTACAAAGAAGCTAAACGCCATATTTCAGTAATACATTTAAATGTAAGAAGCATAAAGAATTAAGTTAATAACCTCAAAGTGTTTTTGCATTCGTTAAATGTGCACTTTAATGTTATGGCACTTACGGAAACCTGGCTTGACCAACGAGGATATGCCGCCAATCCTCCAGAGTTATAAATGCGAAATCAATGAGCAGAGATAATAAATGGTGCGGCCGTATCGCTATTTATAATAAAGATAAACTACACCAAGAGATTGCAAATGACCTATTTTAGATCGATGCAAACATTTAAAGCTTGTGAGTTAGGGTATCAAATACTGTTGTCCTTGCTTTATACAGGCCACGTTTGGATAATATATATGAATTCATGACCTTTCTTGATAACGCACTGTCTATCCTTGGATCGCTATCTGTGCCATTCTTCATTCTCCGCGACATAAAAATAGACACAATATTCGATGACCTTCACGCTCCAAATTTTCGCGATATTGTCAACCAGTATGCCTGCAGCAATTTGATAACACTACCCACTAGAATAACTGCGGACACTGCCACGTGCCTTGGCGTAAGCATAACGAATACCGACATTCGTAATATTACAGCAAATGCCATCATGTGTGAATTAGTGGCCATCTTCAAATCTTCTGCCTAGAGTCCTCCTCTGCTAAAGAAAATAACAGAGACATAGAGACGTTTTGGCAACGCGCTATTAATAAAGAAACGCTAAGAACTTTCGGCTGCCTTATAGAAGAAGAAACGTGAGATGACGTTTACGTATAGTGGAGCCATAGAAATGCCTTTTAAATGTTCTTGATGAAAGTCAAATAGTACTATAGTGAAGCATTTCCTCTTGAAAAACGTGGAGTGAAATGTAAAAAAAAAATCAGAAAGACTTGGATGACTAGAGACCTGTATAGAAGAATAAGGCAGAAAAATGCAAAGTATCCTGTTTTTATTCTGCATCGTGATTCGCGGTTGCCTACTGAGTTTAAGAAATGCAGAAACAAATTGAATGCCGACCTTAAAAAGCAAAATGCGCATACTATCAAAAAGAACATCTGCGTATACACAATGACCTTAGAAACGTGTGGGACACGGTAAACAAACTCACAAAGAGAGAGCAGGCACGCTGTAATCTAAAAGAAATACCAATAGATAATAAACATGTCACTGGAAAAGAACTTGGCGATGAAATGAATAATCATTTTATTAGCATGGGTGCGTACACTGAGGGCTCCAACATTAATCACTGTATTGACGCAGGAAACCAAACTAGGCCGATTATGCTTACTCCAACGACACAACTTGAAATTTATAAAATAATCAGGAGCCTAAAAATGACGTAGACGGCGGAATAGATGAAATAAAAACCCTGCCTATTAAGTGGACTAATATCGTAGTTAGTCCACTTCTATCGAATATAGTAAATAAGATGCTTCAGTCTGGTGATTTCCCCGGCGAGCTAAAAATAGCCAGGGTTACTCCAGTGTAATAAGGAGGTGGTGAGACAAACATTAATAACTACAGACCTATTTCAGTTCTTCCAGTTTTTTCTAAAATATTTGAGCGTGTGATTGCTGATAGATTAACACGTTTTTTTTAGAAGCCTAATATATAAATTCAGTCCCAATACGGCTTTCAAGATCAAAAACCAGGGGAGCTGGCGCTTTTAACGTAAAGGATAAAATAGCTTAAAATATTGAGAACCAATTATTTACTCTTGGGTTCTTCCAAGATTTAAGTAAAGCTTTTGATACTGTGCAGCACAAACCTTACAAAGATATTACATTTGGACATATTTGAAGATTTCAGATATTGCACATATCAAACATTGGCCACATACAACCTGACATGGTATATCTCCCAGATATAACCTCATAATGCCAGATATAGTCTGATATTCCTGGCCAGCTATAGAAATCCCAGATCTGGCTAAGTATGAAAATTCCAGATCTGGCCAGGCTTATCAAAAAGACACAACCATGAAATGAGCACTTTATATCTGTTTACTGTCTACGATTCTCCCAAGTGCCCCGGCTCGCACTCAAGGAATCATGGGAACGGTGATGCTTCAGCTCCCTAGTGATCGGCAATTTCGACCAATTTCATGGTTAAACAGTTTCGAGTGTAATTCGTAGTCATCCAGAACACGCGTCCCATAAAAAGTTAAAGGACCTGTCATATCAATTTTAAAATTTCTCGTCAGTGTCAGTGTTTACGATACTGTGCATGCGATCGACCTTTCAAACTGACTGAGCCGCAGAAATCTTTTACAATATTGTCATTATTGTGATTGTTGTTTTAGCAGGAATTACTTAAAAGCCGAGAAATCACAACAACCGAAAGTGGGATTTAGCTTGGATTCAGCGGAGCTGTTCATAGCATTTTTAGCGTTTCAAACTTATTATCAACGTCTATGAAGCTTACTAGAATGATAATAATGTAAGAGATATGTCTGGCAGCTCATCCAGGCTGAAGGTTGGACAGAATGCCCAGTACTGACATTGGCGTAAAATTTTTAAAGTGATATGACAGGTACTTATGTTCTATACGACACCTGTTCCGGGTGACTCCGAATTACACTCAAAACTGTGTAACCATAGAATTGGTAAAAATGTCCGATCACTAGGCAGCCGAAGGAACACCGTCCCCATGATTCCTCGAGTACGGGCCGAGACGCTTGGGGGATTTAGCAAATCGACTATTCGGGCGTAATGTTAATACTTCGAAATATTAAGCTACATTAAAATCCTCGTGAAAATTAGCTCAAACAGTCCCACACTTAAGCTAGCCAAAGCTGAAGTTTAGTATTATTTGTGCTAATATTTAGCTCGCGAACAATGAGTCATTCACGGTTTGCTTACAAAGCACTTTTTACTTGTTTTTTTACTTTTTTATATATTGAAAATTATCCGCCAGATAAAGCTGTATATACGCCAGGTGACGAAGTATATACCTTAAATAAGGCTGTATATATTGTCACGTATGACAAGTGATGATGCGATAATAACTGAAGAAACTAAACGTTTAATGGGGCGAACTTGTGCCCAAAAATAAAGAAGGAAACAAACGATAACAGTAGAGCGTCGCGGGCGTCGAAAGCGGCGAAGCAGCAGGATCGAACGCTGAGGCGAAACTGACTGCGGCTCGCCACGCGGAGCCCCTTATGTACACGCGTGGGCTTCTGGAATAATCGGCGTGGAAGGTTCGACGCGTAGAACATTCGGGCCTAGAATAAACAACAATGTTCTCGAATTCACCAGAACATAAACTCAAAGCATAAATAAAATTCGCGGAACTCCCAGGAATCGAACCCTGGGCCTCCGCACGAAAGTCAAGCGCGGTAACCACTCGGCCACGAACGCACTTGCTCGCTGACGCGCGTAGCATTACTCCCCCCTTTAAAAAGACATCGTCTCGATGCCATGCGAAAGGCAACAAAACAGAGCAGGACAACCAAAAGAATGGAAAAATACGGAGGCTGGCAAAACACAATCCTATCAAGTGTTGCACGAGATCACGGTTCACAGTCTTATCGCGCGTAGTACGGCTTGAGGCGCACGACGTGGACGACTTCGGGTCGCGGAGGGCGGCGTGATGAAGTCCGTGTTCCGTCGGGCATCACCTCGTAGTTCAGATCGCCGAGTCGGCGAAGCACTTGTAGGGTCCGAAGTAGCGCTTCAGGAGTTTCTCGCTTAGACCGCGTCGTCGTATTGGGGTCCAAACCCACACACGGTCTCCGGGCTTGAAGCGAACGTCGATCCGGCGAAGGTTGTACCGGGTAGCGTCGACACGTTGTTGATCTTGAATTCGGAGTCGGGCGAGCTGGCGAACTTCTTCGGCTCGTTCAGCAACCACCTGGGCGTCGGGTATCCCATCGTCAGCTGGCTCGTGGGGTAGCATTGCGTCGAGCATGGTCGACACTTTCCTGCCATGCACCAGCTGAAACGGTGTTACTCCTGAGCAAATGTGATGTAGGGTAACACCTCGTCCCAAGTCTTGTGCTCTACGTCGACATACATTGAGATCATGTCGGCGATGGTTTTGTTCAGCCGTTCTGTTAGTCCATTTGTCTGCGGATGATACGCAGTGGTTCGACGGTGGCCGGTGGCACTGAGACGAAGGATCTCATGCGTCAGCTGGGCCATGAACGATGATCCACGGTTGGTAATGAGGACTTCGGGGGCGCCGTGCCGGAGGACAATGGACTCGATGAAAAACTTGGCGACTTCCACAGCCGTACCTGATGGAAGGGCTTTCGTCTCGGCGTGCCGTGTGAGATAATCTGTGGCGACGATTATCCAGCGGTTTCCCGACGTTGACGGCGGGAAAGGGCCAAGTAAATCCATTCCGATCTGCTGGAACGGCGTAGAGGGGGGCAATCGGATGCAGATGTCCTGATGGCTTCGTCGGCGGTTTCTTGCGTCGCTGACACTCGTGGCATGACCGAGTGTAGAGGTGAACGGTCTTCGGTAGCCTTGGTCAGTAGTATTTTTCTCGAATCCTGGCGACCGTCCTGCCGTAGCCGAGGTGCCCAGCCGTTGGGTCGTCGTGACAGGCTTGGGAGATCTCCATAAGGTCGGCAGGGATTACCAGCAGCCATGGCGAGCTGTTGTTTCCAAAGTTCCTCCTTGTAAAGCACACCTTGTCGGAGGGCGAAGGTCGACAGGGCTCTCAAGAAGACACGGGGGATAGTACCCCCTCGTCCTTCGAGGTGCTCGATTAAGGCGCGCAACTCAGGATCGTCTTTTGACGTCGCGCCATAGAGTAATATAGTAAACGTAAAGAGAGGACACAGAAGCCGATTCGCGGCCCAGATAGTGCGTTTAATGCCCTCCGCTACGTGGCGCTTTTCTGTAATTTGGTTAATATTAATTAGAGCTCTTTCTCCGAGAAGTATTTATTTTTTAAATTGTTATGCTTTAGAATTATTTAAAGTACTTAAAACGACTAAATAGTGTTAATCAAATACGTCACAAAAACCACGTGATGAATGGCGCCTGCCATGGCCTGCCTGCCTGCACGCCGTCGCCTCTGCATCATTCTGCATGGCCTCTGCTCGTCCGTGCGTCGTTCGTCCGTGCCGTGCGTGCCGTCCGTCTGTGCTTTCTGCTGCATCATGTTCGGTCGACTTTGCATCAATCAAGGTGACGCATGACCGCCCGCGTGCTCGCATGCTCGGCGTGAATTTGTGGAGCCGATCGGTTTGAGTTTCTCGCGCTGTTGTTTCCGCCGGGCTGTCGGGCTGCACTTGATCGTGTGTGCATCTTGATTTTCGATGAGATTGTTTTAAAAAAGAACTTAACTCACGACCCTGCACACGACATTGTCCATGGATTTACAGATGACGGTGTTGAACGAATCTCTAACATTGCAGATAGAGCCTTGGTTGTTGTGCTCTCTGGAATTTCCAGGAGGTGGGGTGGGCTTAGCCCCTTGCATACACTGTTGGGCACACTCCAACAACGTCTTCTGTTAAACGCAGTCTCCTCAGTTCTCTCATTCGGGAGCTTAAGACTGTTGGCTTCACAGTAAAGGCTGTGGTCTGTGATTAGGGGGCTTCAAACGTAAGCTTGGCCAACCAACGGTGTGTGTGTTGATAAGCCATTTTTTGAAGTTGACAACGAATATGTTTACTTTATCTTTGATGTTCCGCACCTCCCCAAAACAACCAAGAGCAATCTCCAAGCACACAAACTTTGCATTGGAAATGAGGTCATTGAGTGGTCCCATATTGTTGAACTTTATCGTTCTACCCATGAGATGAGCTTGCAATTGGCTCCGAAACTTACTGAGAGACACATTTTTCAAAAACCTTTCAGTAACATGGAAGTAAATCGTGCCGCACAGGTACTGAGTGCCTCACTCTTTCTTGCAATCATATCCCTTGTTTATGCCAAGGAGCTTCCTGAGGCAGCCATGGCTACAGCCTATTTCTGTGATAGGATGTACATACTTTTTGATTGTCTAAATAGCTCACAATTCAAGAAGACAGGGCAGAAGTTGCGTCATGCCATTCTGAAGGGAGAATCTGAAATACTCGATTTCCTTCACCAGCAACTCGGATGGATTTCAGCATGGCAGTTCCAAAGTAGGAGGCAGCCACAAGCCATCATAGGGTGGCAAGTTACTATAAAAAGTGTCCTCATGCTCTGGGATGAGCTTTCAAACAGCCATGACTTTAAGTTCTTACTTACACGACGCCTGCAGCAAGACCCACTTGAGAAACTTTTTGGAGCTATATACGACAAATGCTGGGCTGCAACACAAACCCAAATGTGCATCAGTTCACCTTAGGACTAAAACACATAGGGATAAAGAAACTGTTCAAACTGTCGAACAATGGAAACGTAGAGGATGACAAGGCTGACCTCCTCAAGGAGTTGCCAATATCTTCGCACCATGAAAGTTCAATTTCAGACAATGTGGAATGTCTTCCAATTGATAACTTCCCGCCACTAGAGGATATTTCTGAGCTGGCATCAGACATCAGGTCTAACGTAATTGATGACTCGTCCACTTATTACGTTTGGGGCTATTTGATCAAGCTTGTGCTTGAACAGACAACCCACAGCTGTGGCTGTTCTCAGCTGCTATGGGATGAGTCTGATAACTTGACCAGGCCTCACCAGTACTTTCTTGTGCTTAAAGCATACCACGTGCCAGGAAAACTCTTCGGGAACTTAGTAGTACCATCACAGGCTGCCTTTAATTTCATTCAGCAACTAGAAAATCACTTTCTTCCTATAATAGAGAGTGTGGCACATGTTCGAGGAGTGTATGCCGCCTTGTATCGCACACTTTGAGGTCTGGGTGGTTTTAGCCTTTGCTCAGAGGAGTGCCACAAAAGGTTTTTAAAAATGTTTTGCAGAATACGCTTGTGTTGGCATGTTCGATTACTTAACCGGAATTTGGACAAAGTTCGGTTGCACTCTTCAGTGGCTGGTAAGCAACTAGACAGGTTTAACTGTTAATAGTGTATTAACGGAGGCGGTTGCCAAACCAAAAACAGAAAGTGCTTATTAATTGGGCGGTGCTGCTTGCACTCCAAACATTTGTTTCTCCTTTTCCCAGCAAATGTGTATCACGGCTCCCTAACAAAAATATTTATTCACTTTCTACAGAATTTCTATAGAAAATAGTGTATAGAGGCTAAAAATATTCGAAAGAAAATGTATCCACTTTTGTATCCACTGTCCATAGTTTTTTAGCCGCTTTTTCTGAAGCCATACTTCTTTCCTGAACAATTTCGGGGAATGTTTAGGGACGTTGAATCTTGTCAGATTTCGAATAGAGCTCTCATTGTTTGGTAATAGCTTGCCCGCAGTGAGTTTGAGGCTATGCAAATTGGTGTTTTTTTATATTAGCCGGAAATTGGGAATTTGTACTATCCGGTGTGTGCTTCGCACTCTTATTATACTCTTATGACTGGTAATGATAGCGATGTCTTATTTATTTCTGCACTTACTTCCCGTGCCCGAGTCGGCGTGAAAGTGAATGGATCATTCAGCATGTTCTCTGTGGAAAGTTTTTGTTAACTTGGTTCCGCTAAGAATCTATTACGAAGTGTACGATATGCCGAACTCCTTCATATTAATTTATTTTTGTGAGTATCTGTTTCGTATAAAACATACAGAGCTTCTGAAGTAAATCATGTATACATGAATGTGGTCCAATAAAATGTTTTCGAACCACTTACTGTTGTTGACCCCAAAATGCTCCACCAGCCAGGAGTCAATGTGGCGATTGTGTAACTTCAATGTTTTACAATAGGAAAAGAACAAGAAATACACCTCTGTTTTGTGAAGTAAGTTGAAATATTGTTTGACACATTTTGCACGGATTCTATCGTAAAAATTAAAATAAAAGTGCATCAATATTAGAAATAAAACACACACAACAAAAAACAGCGGCTTCGGGAGTCGAGGAGCTCCCGAGAGCCGAGCGAGGAGCGAGGCGGGGAGGAAGAGAGAGAGAGAAGGGTACCGGAGAACCGGAGCAGAAACGCCCAAACCGAAACCGAAACTAACTTGACCGGAACCGGAATCAGATTATGCTTAATGCCGCCCGCTAGGAGCGCTACCTGTCACTCGTCTATCTGGGCCGCTGGGGCCTATGGCAGTGTCCGCTCTTTACCTTGTGTATATTACTCTATGGTCGCGCCATGTCGTCGGTGTTGACCGCCCCAAGGAAGCACTCGTCGTCATCGTCGTCGCTGCTACCGGAGGATGTCTCGACAGAGGCTCTGGACAGGCAATCGGCGTCGCTGTGCTTGCGGCCTGACTTGTAGACCACAGTCATGTTGAACTCCTGTAGTCGGAGACTCCATCGAGCGAGTCGTCCTGACGGGTCCTTGAGGTTCGCAAGCCAGCAGAGCGAGTGGTGGTCCGTGACTACACGGAACGGGCTCCCGTACAAGTACGGACGAAACTTCGTGATTGCCCAGACGACCGCAAGGCATTCTTTTTCAGTCGTGGAGTAATTTTTCTCCGCTTTGGACAGTGTCCGACTTGCGTAGGCGATAACTCGCTCGGTGCCTTGTTGCACTTGCACCAGTACCGCGCCAAGTCCAGCGTTACTGGCGTCCGTGTGAATTTCGGTTTCCGCATCCTGATCGAAATGTCCAAGAACAGGAGGAGTCTGCAGTCGTCGCTTCAGCTCGTCGAATGCCTGCTGCTGCTCCTCGGCCCATTCGAACTTCTCGGCGTCCTTCGTGAGGTTTGTGAGCGGTGCGGAAATCCTTGCGAAATCTCGAACGAAGCGGCGATAGTAGGCACATAATCCAAGGAACCTTCGCACGGCCTTCTTGTCTCTCGGCGCTGGAAATGCTGCGACGGCGCGAGTCTTCTCTGGGTCGGGGCGAACGCCTTCGTTACTAACCACGTGACCGAGGAATTTCAGTTCGTCATAGGCGAACCGACACTTTGACGGCTTCAGGGTGAGTCCGGCGGTCTGTATGGCCTGGAGAACAGCTCGGAGTCGTCGCAAGTGCTCGTCGAAGTCGCCGGAAAACACTACGACGTCGTCGAGGTAGACGAGACAGCTCTGCCACTTCAGTCCTGCCAGTACGGTGTCCATGACACGCTGGAAAGTTGCTGGCGCCGTGCACAGTCCGAAGGGCATAACCTTGAACTCGTACAGTCCATCCGGCGTGACGAAAGCTGTCTTCTCTCGGTCCCGTTCGTCGACTTCGATCTGCCAGTAGCCGCTCTTCAGGTCCATCGATGAAAAGTATCGAGAGTGGCGCAGCCGGTCCAAAGTGTCGTCAATGCGGGGAGTGGATAGACGTCTTTCTTCGTCACCGCGTTCAGCTGTCGGTAGTCCACGCAGAACCTAAGCGTTCCGTCCTTCTTCTTAACCAGTACGACTGGAGAGGCCCACGGACTGCTTGATGGCTGGATTATGTCGTCGTTCAGCATCTCTTGAACTTGCTCCTGGATCACCTCCCTTTCTTTAATGGAGACTCTGTACGGTGATCGATGCACAGGGCGCGCGTCGTCCTCGGTAACGATGCGGTGCTTCGCAATGGCTGTTTGGCGCACCTTCGACGACGTAGCAAAGCAGTCGCGGTATTCGGCGAGGAGGTTAATCAGCTGCCGTCGTTTCGGGCCCGGAAGCTTAGGGTCGATGTCGAGCTGCGCAGGCGACGTACTGTCTTGCTGAGGTGTCGAGGGTTCGTCAGTAATGGCGGCGATTTTGGCGGAGTTTTGGAGGTCCTCGACGTGGCCAACGGCTGCACCTTTCGTGAGGTGTTGCGTTTCATTCCGAAAGTTCGTCACGAGTACCACAGTGCAGCCATCCTGAAGTTCCGCTACTCCTCTTGCGACGCCTATTCCTCTTCCTAGGAGCAACTGGAGGCTTCCTCGAGCAGAACTTCGCCGCAGAAAGCTTCGGTGATCCCGACGGGCACGAAAACACTCGACCGCGGCGGTAAGTTCACGTGACTTGCGAGAACTCGGACCGCGGATGATGTCGCTTTGGGTTCCTCCGGTGGTGAAACAGGTTTTCGTAGTGTCAACCGGTTTGCTCCGAGGTCGATGACGGCGCCATACTCGCAAAGAAAGTCCATTCCGAGGATAACATCCCTCGCACAGTCTTGCAGAACGACGAACTTCACAGGGCACGTCTCACCGTGGATCTCGACGCGAGCAGTGCATCTCCCGACTGGTGTAATGAGGTGTCCTCCGGCGGTTCGTATTTGGGGTCCGTCCCACGGCGTCATGACTTTTCGAAGGCGGCGGGAGAGCCTCCCACTCAGGACTGAGTAGTCTGCTCCGGTGTCCACGAGTGCTGATGCGTCGACGCCGTCGATGACGACGTTTAGGTTGTTGGACACCGTTTCAGGGGCGTCGTTGCGATGCGTAGCGTCGGGAGAGTGGGAGCGCTCCGTCGTTCTTGGAGGCTCTTTACTTCGGTCGTCTTCGGCAACGCCACCTCCAGGCGTTGCCGCACTTAGTTTTCCCGGCGACGCAGGGGAGACAGGCTCTCTCGGCGGGGTCGTGGCGCTGGGGACGCTGAACGTCGTGGCGATGGGGAGCGGGCTTCACGGCGGAGAGACGGCACTGGGGAGGGCGAGCGTCGGAGGTACTCCTCGATGTCGCGAGGGCGCTCGTCGTACCTTGGGCGCGGGTCGTTCGGGTGGAACCCGCGCAGCCCCAGTTGTCTGTAGGGGCATCGGCGGTAAATGTGGCCGGCTTTACCGCAGTGATAGCACAGGGGGCGTCGATCGGCCGTCCGCCACACGTCGGTCTTCCTGGGCGCCGGTTGTTCTCGCCGGACGTACTGAGGTCGATCGTCGAGGCGTCGGGGGTACAACTGTGCTGGTGCGTCTCGTCGTTGCGGCGCAGGAGGTTGACGGGCAGCAGGTGGCGGTCGTCGGGCCATGGCTGCGTAGCTCACCGTCGGTTGTTCCGGTGGTGGCAGGTCGACGGGAGCCTCCTGCTGGAAGGCTCGCTGCACCTCCTCTCGCACTACTTCCGTCATGGAAAGCGAGGCAGGGCGATCGGCAGTGGACAGAACCTTCCTGATTTCTTCCCGAACGACGTCGCGGATTATCTGGCGAAGGTTGTCGACACCAAGGCTGCCCAGGTCAAGTGGCGACGATGCAATCGCCGAAGCAGCATGGGAGCCGGCGAGACGATTGTAGTGGCTTGATCGTGCTTGCAAAGCCCGCTCCATGTTCGTGGCTTCAGTGACAAATTCAGCTACTGTCGTCGGGGGATGACGAACAAGGCCGCCGAAGATTTCGCTCTTCACGCCCCGCATCAGGATGCGCAGCTTCTTTTCCTCGCTGGCCGTAGGGTCGGCGCGGGCACTGAGGCGTAGCACGTCCTCAACGAAGCTGGTAACGGTTTCGTTGTGGCCTTGGGTCCTTGTGTGCAGAAGGTCCTCAGCCCGCTGTCGTCGATGCTGGCTTGCGAATGTTCGCTTAAGTTCAGCAATGCAGGTATCCCACGATGTAAGGGACGCCTCGTGGTTCTCATACCAGTCCCTCGCTGTGCCCTCCAGCGAAAAGTAGAGGTTCTGGAGGCACTGTTCCGTAGTCCATCCGTTATGTCGGGCGACACGTTGGTAGTCCTGGATCCAGTCTTCCACGTCCTCGGAGACCTCGCCGTGGAAGGAAGTCGGGCTTCGTGGAATGACGGGCAGGTAAACAACGGCGGGTGCTGCTGTGGTCTGCGTCGCCGGTGAAGCCATCGTCGTTGCCGTTTGCCTTGTTCTCGCCGGGAGTGGTCCGAGTTCAGGAGCTTGTCCCAGAAGTCGGCGGCTGGCACGATGCTCTGAGTCTTCAACGGATGGTCGTCGGGGAACGGGGCTTGCAGAACGTGTTCTTGTAGGGGTACGCTGCACGGGTTTCATACCCCGCACCTCCACCAAAATGTCACGGATGACAAGTGATGAGGCGGTGAATAACTGAGTAAACTAAACGTTTAATCGGGCGAACTTGTGCCCAAAAATAAAGAAGGAAACAAAAGATAACAGTAGAGCGTCGCGGGCGTCGAAGTCGGCGAAAGAGCAGAGTCGAACGCTGGGGCGAAACTGACTGCGGCTTGCCAGGCGGAGCCCCTTATGTACACGCGTGGGCTTCCGGAACATTCGGCGTAGAAGGTTCGGTCGCGTAGAACATTCTAACCTCGAATTAGCAACAGCGGTTCTCGAATTTACTAGAACATAAACTGAAAGCATAAATAAAATCCGCGGAACTCCCAGGAATCGAACCCTGGACCTCCGCACGAAAGTCAAGCGCGGTAACCACTCGGCCACGCACGCACTTGCTCGCCGACGCGCGTGGCAATATGCTAGATAAGTCTGTATATACGCCAGATTAGGCTGTAGTTATTCCAGATAAAGCTTTATTTTCGCCAGATAAGGCTGTATATACGCCAGATAAGGCTGTATATACTCCAGACGAGGCTGTATATAGGCCGTATATAATCATATAAGGTTTGATATGGCGAGATAAGCCCCAGATATAAGATTTCCATACGGGAATATTTTACCCAGAAAGTGTAGGAACCTCTGGTAGTCGTCGATGGTTACATTCCAGCAAAACTTTTATTTCACACTATCTACAAGCTGCAAGCGATGCGATCTGGCGTGGCGTTCCCATCCGTTCGACGCACGAGCTCCCCACCACGCGCGCCCCGGCACGCGCTCCCCGGCCGCCAGCTCCTTGCCACGCGCTCCTCTTCAAGACGTCTCTGGCCGATTTCCTCCTCGTCTCGATCTCCTCGTGCCAGTGATATGGCTTATTACGAACCGCTTAAACGTTCCAACACACTCCCCACCGAATGGATGGGAGTCCATTCTAAACTTCCATTAACTCCAACGGATACACAAGCTGCACTGGCCTTCGCAAAATGCTGCCGCGATGCACTCGGATCTCACACGACCGGATCCGAGAATCTCGGCCGTGGAACACTCTTTCTACTCGCCCGAGCTTCCATAGCAGGCGGGGAAGCGGCTCTTTTAACAGAACAATTTGACCCTCCCTGATGGGCGCAGACTGCCTGTTCTGAGTGGCGTACGCTGATCTGAGTTCTCGAAGATACTCTTCCCTCCATGTTCCCCAAAATCGGTTAAGCAGTTGTTTTCGCTGCCGCCAGAGCACGCGAAGCGCCTCCGGTGTGGAAGCGGGCGTGTCCCCACCCGTCGGCGGAAGTGTCGTCAGCCGCCTCCCAACTAGGAAACTGGCCGGCGTGAGCGGGGTCCCCTCTCCGACCCCGTCGTGCACAAATGTTAATGGCCGCGAATTCAACACGGCCTCTACCTCAATCAGAACGGTGGTCAATTCCTCTGTGTCCAGACAGTTCCTTCCGATAACCTTTCTTAAAGACACCTTTACCGAGCGCACAAGCCTCTCGTAAAATCCTCCCCACCATGGGGCTCTCTCGACAATAAACCTCCACTGGATACCCGCGTTCGCAAAGTGGCTGACCACGTCCGGGTGGCGCAACGTCTTCCAAAGTTCCGTGAGTTCCTTCGACGCTCGTTTGAAGGTCAACGCATTGTCGGAATAAATTACGCGGCACAGCCCTCGGCGCGACACAAATCGACGGAAGGCAAAGAGAAAGCTCCGGGTCGACAGGTCTGGAACCAACTCCAGGTGCACAGCCCGCGTGACTGCACACGTGAACAGCACCACGTAGGACTTGCATGTGAGGTCCTTGCCCTTGACGTAGAGGGGGCCCGCAAAGTCCGTGCCGACTACCTCGAAAGGGTCCGCTTGTGTTGTCCGGGCATCCGGCAAGGGTCCCGTGGGGACACTCGCGGGGGTCGCGCTAAAGCGCTGACAGGTCACGCAGGCACGCACCACTTTCTTCACCAGCTCTCGGCCCCGCAGAATCCAATACTGGTTACGGAGCTGCACGAGAGTATCTCTGACTCCCGCGTGCAGCAGCTGTCGGTGCGCGTCGATTGCCAGTAAAGTTGAATATCGATGCTGCTTGGGCAGGACGATCGGGTTTCGTTCGTCATACGTCATGTTGACGGACTGGAGGCGACTTCGAATGCGAAGTACTCCCCGCTGATCGATGAAAGTGGTGAAGTCTTGGAGGGGGAACCAGCTGGGGTCTTCGTTGCGTTGGTCGCGCAGCGAAGCTCGGTAGCGAACGCCGAGCGCTGCGCCTCCTTTATCCAGTGAGTTCGCGCTGCCTCGATCTCCTCGGCTGTCAGTGGTCCCGTTCGCCTTTCAGTTGACCTGACGTTGTGGAGAAATCGAAAAATCCAAGCCGTTGTTCTGTTGATCCTTGAGGCAGAGCTGAATCGCGAGATATCGATCAACTCTGGAATGGGCGTTACTGTGACTTCAAACACTTCTGCTCTCGATCTTCTCTCCTCGAGGGCGTCTCGAGGGAGTTCTCCGCACATTTCCTTGGGCCATTCTGTCGCTGGCAGTGGCAACCAACTCGGCCCCGACCACCACAGTGAACTGGAGACCAACTGGGATGCGGTCAGACCTCGTGTCACGAGGTCAGCGGGATTTTCTTTTCCCGGGCAGTGGTGCCACGTCGCGCCTTCACAATTGCTCTGGATCTCTTGCACTCGATTCTTGACGAACAGCTTCCATCGGGAGGCCTCTCCCCTGATCCAGTAAAGCGTGATCATTGAATCCGTCCAGAAGTGAACGTCCTTCACCTCAAGCTCAAGGCAGGTTTGAACGTATTTGGACAGCCTTGAGGCGATCAAGCTGGCCATCAGTTCCAATCTCGCCAGTGTGACAGTTTTGAGGGGAGCAACTCGGCCTTTTGCGAGCAATAACGTCGTTGTCGTCGATCCTGTGTCGTCGGTAGTGCGAAGGTAGACCATGGCTCCGTAGGCAGCGGTGCTGGCGTCGGCGAAGATATGCAATGATCGGTGGGTCACCTGGCCTTGCAAACCGTCGTCGCAAAACCTTGGGATCTTGACCCTTTCTAGCTCGACAAGTTCGCTGCACCACCCGGTCCACTCGTCTTGCAGGTGATATGGTAGCACATCGTCCCAGTCCAGGTTTAGTTTCCAGATTTCCTGGAACAGGATCTTGGCTCTCACGACGAAGGGTGCCAAGAATCCCAGAGGGTCGTAAAGGCGAGCTGTCGTTTGCAGCACGAAGCGCTTCGTATTTTCTTGGTGGCGAGCAGTCTGCATCACGTGCTCCGGCGAAAACATGAGACTGTCCTCTTTGGGTTCCCAAGTCACTCCGAGCACCTTGAGCACGTTGGCGACTTGTCCGAGTGGTTTTTGGCCTGCGCCGTCCTCCTCGAACATCTCCGCTAGTGATGCGCTATTTGAACCCCACTTGTGGAGTCTCATACCGGCCTGCCCAAACACCTCGTTCGCCTCGGCGTACAACTTCTTAGCCTCGTCTTCGTTGCTCGCTCCGGTCAACAGGTCATCAACATACACGGACTTGCTTAATTTTTCGGCCGTTGTTGGGTATGTGTTCTCCATCGCCGCGAAATGGTGTTGCAGGGTAGCCGCCAGAAGAAACGGGCTTGACGTTGCACCGAAAGTCACCCTCGTCATTCGCCAGGTCTCTATCTCTGGTAGCGGTTGATTTGGGATCGGCGGTTCCTTGTACCAGAGGAACCGCAGTGCGTCACGATCCTCCGCCTTGACTCCGATCTGCAGGAAAGCCTTCTCCACATCCGCCACTAACGCTACTGGGTGGGTCCTAAACCTCAGAAGTAGGGCGACGAGATCTGGATTCATGTTCGGTCCACTCTCCAAGTTTTCGTTCAGGGACTTACAGTTTGCGCCGTGGGAGGAAGCGTCAAACACAATCCTAAGTTTTGTGGTGCTGCTGTTCTCGCGGAGAACAGCCTGGTGGGGCATGTAATACACCCTTGCTGCACCTTCGTTCTCTGTTTCTTCATCGACCCTCTCCGCCATGTCGTTGTCTTGGTATTGCCGAATCGCTTCGTCATACTTCTGTAGGAGATCGGGATTTTTGGTCAACTTCTTGCGTAGATTCTCCAACCTCCTTCTTGCCACCTCCATGTTGTCTGCCAGCCTTACGTCCGATTTCCATGGAAGGCCCACTTCGTATCTTTTGGCGGTCTTGGTAATGTTGGCTTCGAACTCTCGCCTCACGGCGCTGTCCGAGGGATCCTCTACTGGCGGGTCGGTAACTCCCACGCTTTCTAGCTCCCAGAAATGTCGGAGAACCGATGTGGGTTCGAGATCCTGCAGCGTTGCTGTTAGCACGATTGCCTGGGAGCAACTCACGATGGTTGATTCCGAGCCTGTGCGTCCCTGGACCGCCCAACCAAATGCAGTTTCCACTGCAGTCAGGCATCCGCTCAGTCGGTGAATTCTTCCTGTGATGCACCCCAGTAGTGGTCTGATCCCAGCAGTATGTCGACGCCGCGTTGTTCCAGGCCGGTCATGTTGTCTCCCACTGGACAGCCGAGTTCCTCTAATGTTGCCACGATGGCTTCATCTGGGCTCGGAAGATCCTGCTCACATATGGTAGGCGTCTCGAGAGCGTCGATATCATATCTTTTGCTGTAGAGTTGGTCTCGCAAAGTCACTTGAACCCTGCGAAACGTACGTTCAGTGCTTTCGCCCCCGAACACGCCGATTGTGAGGATCTCTGTCCCGAGCAGTTTGCAGTCCAGTCGCTGAGACAGTTCTTCAGTTATGAAGGAGCGCTGACTGCCGCTGTCGAAGATAATACGGGCAAGCTTCCTTCTGTTTGTACCTTCTGCCCACGCAGTAACCGTTTGTAGGAGCACTGCCGGCTTGCTGTTCCTACCACGTACATGCATAGCGACCGGTGCCGGTTCCTTCGGTTCCGTCTCATTCGATCTGGTGGACGTTTTTCCCGGCGCGTAATTCGGGTCGCACATGGTGGACGCGTGCCTGCCTTGACATTTGCCACAGCTGGGTGCTCCTCGACATAATCTCGCCATGTGATTGGCCTTCGTGCAGCGGAAGCACCTCCGGGCTGCTTGCAACCTACGCTTCTTCTCCGCCAGCCCTATTCTTGCGTTACATTCCGGTGTTCCGTGCTCTTTTGATTTGCAAAGGAAGCACTCTAAGCCGTCCATGCTGCCGTGCAATGCCGCCGCAGTAGAGCTGCGAGTCTGAGCGTTGATCGTTGACCTCTTCACAGAGCCATGCGTCAGAGAAGGAGGTCTGGGCTTACCGACGACGTCTTCCAGCTGGTGTTTTGGTGTCCTTTCTCGGCTCTCCACCTCGATGCGTAGAAAGTCGAGGAGAGACCGCAGAGCCCTCAGGTGGACTTGCTGTGGGGCGGATTCCAAACTGGCGTCTGTCGTTGATGCCCTTGCGGCGTTGGCATTCCCGGTCTCCTCCGCCGACATCTTCCGGTTGAAATCGAGAGTGACATCTCTCGGTAGCACTCGCAAAAGAACTGTGTAGAGCATAGCGCCATACGCCTCTTCGCCCACCCCTAACGCTCTAAGGCCTCTGATGTGCGCCTGTAGAGTGTCGTATAAACGCCGTAGGGCTCGGGTGTTCCGTTGTGGTGGCACTGGCTGTATGTCCATGAGACCTTCCATGTGGTCCTGGATAAGCGTCTCTTGCTTCCCGAACCGCTGCTGCAGGAGCTCGATGGCGTCCGCGTAACACTCAGCGGTCGGCTGTAATCCACCGATGGCGGCTGCTCCATCGCCGG
>JAZHYW010031367.1:0-14793 GCA_037355805.1 Ixodes ricinus | reverse complement strand
TGCGCAACAGGCAAACCCACTCGGGACTTTACCCATATTTTCCCACGACAAACGGCTGACTGGTCTCAGTGCCTTTTGGTCCGAAATAAAATTCTTATTAAAATCCATTTTCAAAGTATTAAATTTTTAGCCTCGCTTTGTACATAGCCCTGTCGCAGGCCCTGGTGACACACATTTCATAGGCAATCTCGGATTCCTCGGGTTATTTTTTGTAAATTTAAGTGATCAACATTTCCGTCAATCACTTGGCGTGTCTCGTACCATGACCTCTCCAATTCTCAAATTTTTTCTTCAAATAGCATTTCCAATTTTTGTTGTTTTTGCTCTACAATTTTTTTTCAAAGTCCAAAATGTGATTTAAGATGTTGTCGGTGAGCCCTGGGCAGGCTTTGCTCCCTCAGCATGGGAACTTGTTATTCGGTGAACACCCTGTCCACCAGTTCTGAAGTGAGTACCTCGAGCTGGGTGTCATCATTGATGACGATCTGTAATAAAAGATATATATATATTTTTTTTCTCTAGCACCTATGACAACATCGACACTACAATTTTTTTATTTTCTCGTACATTTTTTATTTTTATACTATTGGCTAGCCCCACTCATTAGCTTTCCAACCAATCAGTTAAATATTAATCTACAATACGCTATTTGTATCTCATATTAACTATTGCCATCTTGTATGGGGCACAACAACAGAATCTAACCTCCATAAATTACACTTAATGCAAAAGAGAATGATACGCGTTATTGCCAATGTCTCATACACCGAACATACTGACTACCTTTTCAAGAAATATAACATTCCAAAAGTTCATGACATATACCGAAGGAGGCTTATGCGAGATTTTTATTATAGCATTAGGAAAAATACCTCTACACTCTTAGAAATAGGAAACTTAGAAAAAGGCAACCTTCGCATAAAACACGAACTCCAGAACCATGGATAGTTCCTCGTTCTCGGACAAATTATGGTGACCAAATGCTTAAGAATACTTTGCCTCGACTACTAAATTCATTTGAGGAGGCTGGCACCGATATATCCTCTATAACCCCTTCTGAACTGAGATATCTTTTATGTTCATTTTCTGATACCGGCGCCCTTAGAACTACCTAAGATGAAAACGAGCTATTTCCTAAAATTGTTTTGTGTTCCTTACCCGACCTAATCATGTTAAATTGCAACTGTATACTAATGTGTGGAGCTGTATCGAATGAGTGAATCTAATTGACCAGGAAGTGTTTTGTTACTGTGTGTGAGTGTTTTGTGAGTCCAATGCTGCCATCATTTAAAGGGGCCGAGGGCCCCACAAGCTGCGTTTGTAGCTTTTTTCCTCGGCCTCCTCCATTCTGTAGGAAATGGAAACCAATAAAGAAAAGAAAGTTAAGTATAGCATAACCCCTAGAACGAAAATTGGCGAAGATTTTCCAAAGCTAGTCATAAGCGCCTCGATTCCCATTTTTGCCATTAGGTGGTACCACATAAAACCTGATTTCAAAAATATTTAAACAATCATTTCTCGAAAACTATTTCTTAAAAAGTGGTACCACTAGACTGGTCTCTAGTGCAGCTTTTTAACTATACACGTCTCAACCCTGAAATCCAAAGTAACAAGTTGCAAATTTTTCGAGACAGATGGCACCACTTTCAACCTGCTTCAAAAAACTTTGAGCCCAAATTTCTCGGCTCCTATGGGCTCTAGCTTGACGAGACTGGTACCGTTAGGACTTGTCTCAAGGAGCCTTTTCCAACAATTTATAACACGACCCAAAAACTGCCATACAAAATTTGGGCGGGGCCAATTGCCTAAAAAAAGTATACAGCGCTATGGCCCGCAGCGAACTAATTACAAAAATGTACAACATGCGTGCCTTTGGTGAAAAAAAAAACATTTAGGCCCACTTACAGAGTTTCCGGCAGTGCCTTGCTCCTCCATGTCCTATGGTAGCAGTAGCGGGCAGCAGGTGTAGGTTCTGTCATAGCAGTTGTCATCATCGTAACCGTGTGTTCGTTTTGAAGCCATTGGTAAACTCGGCAAAATTGTATAAATATATCTAAACAAATTTAGCCAGATTTGGCACAGTTTGAACACTTGGTCTGTGTTGGGCGGGGTATTTACATGGGCACATTCTCGTGCACTCTTTAAAACTTTATAAATATCGACTTCAGCACAGTCTGGTTCAAACTTTAAACACGGTCTTGAGTTTGGTTGACTACGTCTACTCCGTGAACAAGAGGTTAGGTTATGTTAGGTTAAATTAGGCGAACACTGGGTTCTCTTTTTGTTTCCCCAAAGGACAATGCTATTAATTATTTTGACAGTTTCAGGATGATTCTGATGCAGTCTAAGGGGTTGCGATGGGAGAGTGCTTGATCCACTAGATGCATAGATGACCGGTAACAGGGAGATAACCCTGCAAGTATTTTAAAATAGATTAGACAATTTTTGGTGTCCGTAAGGAGGGATCGTTACACCGACTTAACGAAAGAAAGCAATCGGACATTTTAATGAACTTGAATCTCACTTTATTTTCTAATAAATCTAATTTGTGGTTGGGCTAATTTTTGCTCGTCTTCACTTCCAGAATCCATGATCTTGTCTCAGCTAACTCCTTGACAATATTCCTCAGAAATGTTTTTACACTAAAAAGGGACAATGAAATAAAAAGAAATGGATCCCCTAAATGTCGTAGAGGAAACAATGAAACACATCCTGCCTATCTCTTGTGAGGGCCGAGGCAACTGCGCAGGTTTCCACCCATCCTTCTAAAGCAGAAAAGCTTTGTTGTTTTTTAGACTTGCATGTGCAGTTACCAATGAGTCATGTAAAGAAAGCTGAATGTCGTGTAGCACTTCTGTGTGCTTTCACAATACGGACGCGACACACGTCCGCGGTTGCACGACGTATGAGGGAAACTACATGCCGTTCCGAAAAAAATGCACATAAAAAAGGTAGAGGCGGCAATGTCGACCAGCTGTTCTCGGAAAAGCGAACATCAAATTTCATCTTGCTATACCTTCACACCTCTCAGTTGCTCGTAAAATAGTTTGCCAAGCAGGTGTGAGGCAAGCAGAAAACGACCGACACGCGAAGCAGATCCCTTTCTACAAGGAAATGTACAAAAGAGTTTGCGATAAGCCATTCTCATTTGCAAGCGGAAGTTGCGTCAAGGTTACAGCAGTTCAGACTTAAGAGGTTTTAATTTGTTTTGGTGCAGTGTCTCGTTCTAGTATTATGGTTGCAGAGGTAGCACCTGGTTCATTATGAGACGGGGATTGCTTTAGGTTTGTTACAGCATCTGTTCCTTCTAGCGGGTGGGATCACCTCCAACAGTGATGTGCTCAAGGACTGGTGCAAGTTCGGTCCCCGCTCCACTGCACCCCACGACCGTGGGGCAAGCACGGCTTCATGGAAGCATCGCAACAGTAGTAAGTGATGACTCGAACTGGGCATTCATTGAATCCTCCCTCGCAACCCATGTTTCCTCGAGAGATCAGTGCATGTCTAATTTAGATGTGCCTTTCTCGGTGCTTACCTGCGTCTCCTCTGCCGTGAATTCAGGCGACACCTAGGTCTTGTTGGACAGACTTATGGAGGCAGCCACCGATTTCTCCCGTTGGTACACAACTTGTTTTCATCTACTTTCAACTCCTGTCCGTCTTCAACAAATCCGTCTTTAACTCAAAGACTGCTGTGTCGAAGTATTGATTACCTAGGTTTCTCTCGGTGGGCTTTCTTTCGAGAGGGACTCCGGTACGCAAGAAATCTGTCGCGAAAGAAAGTTGGTGAAGAGAGTGAGCTAGAGTAAAAAAGGCAATATCTGCCCGCTGAACCTGCACAGCGCGCTTGTTTGTCTGTAGTTCAGTTGCTGCACAAAGCGCTTAAGAACTTTTTGACCGTTGCTCGCTTTAACCCACAAAAGTTTTTTTGGGGGGGTGGGGGGCTTTGGCAAGCACGAGCCGCTGGACTGTTGTTTGGCGTAAGCTCGACATTTTTGATACAATTTTAAGAATCGGTTGGTGATGGAGCGGAGTGGCATGGTTTCAGTTTCGATCAAACAGCCGTCGTCTCCGCTCGCGCTACGAAGCACGCGCAACTGCAAGCCTGCCGAAGTTGCTTTCACGTGCATACGGGCATGATTGCACGACAGAGGCATCCTACCCGGGACGCTTGTAATCCATTGTTTTACGTTTGCTTAATTTTGACGAAAATCTGGCACGTTGGGAACCAGTAAAACAGTTTCACGCTGTTTTCAGAATTGCTCGGCAATGCCTACAGCACTGTACACTTCTGGGTTGTCTCAGCAGTAAAAACACAAGCAGCAAGTTCCGTCGCAACACGTCACATCGCATCAGAATACAACACAACACAAAGTGCCCTTTGTTTGCACAGCACTTAAAAACGAATATTTTTAGTTTTATAAGAATGTCTGCTCCAAAAGCCACTTTTGCTGCTCCAAAACACTGTTTTGGCTGCTCCGAAAGGTGCTCCAAAATGGCTTATGCCAATCACATCACTGCTAATGACAACGTGATTGTACTGACGTGGGTTTTCGGTTGTCTTGCCATAAATTGAATTCATAATGAGTTTAGATAGGCTCTTTTGAAGAGAATTTGTCGCCTGCTTTCGGAGGTTGTGGTTGAAGTCTATGAAATCTTTTAGGAATGCACGCTGTGAAAACTTCAAAACGCGATAAATAACCTTTAGTTTTAAACCCAACTCCAGATAGAGATTGAGATTTCGGTAGCAAAGGGCGTAATTGCATTTTGGTCAAAAGGTTAGAAGCAGCTTTTGTTCCAGACTTTCACTCGGACAGGTGAAATTTTGGACCAGCGTTTTTTATAGGGTGACAGCCATTCAAGGGGACTCCTCATTTCTCGAAGGCCAGGGGAAGTCCCTGTGCGAATCGTGTAGTTCCTGTGGGTAGTTAAGGTCCACCTTTAAAATGTAATCCTCGGGCGCGTCATCAAGAACCTGATGGAACTGGAGAGCATCGATTTCCTTGCGGTCTAGCCAGGGAAAATCGAAAATATCTTGAGACTCGAATAAATTGAGTTTCGGTAAAATAAAGGCTAGGTCATATGAATGATTGTGTGCAACCACTGGAATGACTTTCTTGTTTACTCTCAGATTTAAATCGCCTCCCTGACAGAATGACTGCATGTACGATCTGCTGAAGTGATTGTGATCTCCAACTCCTTTCTTTCGCTTTCCAAATGATTCGCCACAGATCTTGCAATGAGAGGCCGACACATGAGCCTCTTCGTGCACGCTCACCATTGGCACTTCCTCATATTGAATCCATTCGCCAATGAGCTTTGACAATTGACCAAGGATGGAAATGAACTTTCCACGCAGCCCTCGCCCCGGTACAAAAACTGCTCGACGACGCGCGAGTCTTTGGATCAGATTGCAAGTATGCAAAACGAACTGGGGACGTGCTTCTCGTAAGCTTGACCCATGTTTTCCGCTTCCAGAATGGCCTCGAAATCGTAGACGCAAAAGTAGAGAAATGATTCCATCGGGTGTGTGCTCTGAAAATACAACGCATCTCCCTTTGCTGTACACACTGTTTGCACTGCCTTCTTTTCTTTGCACAGCAATAAATGACGTTCTAGTGCAGAGGGAAAACGAAAGCCCATCATACACCTTTTACAGCGAAAACGGTGACTGTCCCTGCTTGCAAAAAGTTTGTCAAATTTGGTGATTAGAACTAAGGGATTGTCTAAAGTGGTTGTCTACCTCACCAACTCACTATCCTTGACTTCGAGTGGGTGGACGAACCTTTGTTCTCGATCGCAGCCATACACGTTGACGGACACAAAGTTTTGTTTCTCTCGATAGCCCGCACATCTTGCGAAAGCATCACTGGATGACTGGTGGGGAACCAATACTTGGTCAAATGGTCCCTCTACGAAGAAGATCTCAATGGTTCAGAGGGTGTGGGATGGAGACCGGCGAACATAGAGAACACAAAGCACACGTTTCTTTTTGAATCATTCAGTAGCTTGTTCACATTCACTAGACACTATCTGCTTGGGAGTTCCCTGGGTAACACCAAACTTGCACAACCGACCGTCTGCGGAATTAAAGTGTCCGACGGTGATGGTGCAGGTTTGAACATAGATGACGACAAGCCCGGATCCACGTTCTTGATACCCTTCGAGGGGAGTGGATATTCTGGTGCATGCAGTCTGTAGAGGATAGAAAATGCTACCTTCGGCCCAGACCGTGGAGACTACAGAATGAAAGTAGTGCACGCTGAATTCTAATTTGTCGTCGGCATTGAGACGTGTCATTTCACGGTTAAGGTGATGAAAAAATGCGATGGCGTTCCATAATGCCTGAAGACATTGACCATTGCGTCGGACTGAAGACGAAAAGCGTGGATACATCATGAGGCTCATCGTCGCGCTTGTGCAAATGCATATCATAACGCGCATTAAAGTTTCCAAAGGCGCACAGTGAGTTGTTAAACGGAAGGCAGTCTGGTTGGGAAATATTGTGAACCTGGACCAGGTGAACTAGTAGCACCTGCGCGGTGGAGTACTGCTGCCGCTCCAGCACACCACACAAATGACCAGGTTACCATCTTTTTCTTTTTTATTGTTTTGCGACTCACAATCATTGTCTGAGCACGAGAAAGTATTGACTGGTGACCTCTCGTCACCCTCTTTTCTTCATCAATAGTTTCTTCATCGCCCTCATGCTCTTGATGTCTTCCTCATTCAGTTCCGCGAAGCGCTTTGCAAAAATACCTTTACCACATCGTCCTCCAGCTGGAGAGTCACACGCACGGATGGCCTGTAGCGCGTGTCCACTCGCGTCACCTCCAGCACCGGTAGCTTGACGTTGCACGGGATTGAGCCCATGCATAGAAACACAGACGATGACGACGGTTGCAGTGAATGCAGCTTGTCCAGGATCCTGTCCATTTTGAGTTCACTGGAGGGGCGGTGGCTCGAGGTGAGATGACAGGTCTGAAAATAATCACATTAGTACAGCGGGCCTTGAACTTCAAGGCTTTTTCTAGCATCACCTTTCCTTCTGGAGAAAGAGCAGTGAAGAGACAGGGGATTATCCCATCGGCATTTATACCAAGCGTACTGTTGTCTATATGAAAAGCGAGACTGAAAGAAGAGCAGCGGAGCATCAAGTATAAAGCATATTTAATTGAAAAAAAAAGGCAAAGGCCATCACATTCTGGTTTGTCGAGGCATTTCCAGACCTGTCCAGACTTGTCTTACACGAAGGACCGACCTGAAATCGAAACGATCAGGGGTGGCTGTTCAGCATTGAGCTTGCCAGAAAATCTGCTCGGGATGCTGCTGGATATTTTTCTGTGCTGGTCACGTGCGGGTCACGTGCGCACAACTTCCTGCTAGACAGTCTCATATGGCGCTCCTCTCCGACCTGTGGAGAACCCCCTTATTTTTGTTGGATATCCTTCTATTGCGTAGACATCGAGTCGGTATTACTTCCACGTTTGAGCATCGCTATAGACCACACTGTTGCGACGCGTGTGAAAATGAGCATTTATCGTAAAGTGAGAGTCACGTCTGTAACCGGGAGTCGGGGACGTGCTTCTCTCTCGCGAGTCATACTTAAAAACACACCTGTGATATCTTTCCATTTGTCGACAAGCAGTGGACGTCACCACGTCTTCGGACCTGTACAAATTTTGATTCCAAACGTACGTCACCTGCTCATATTTTGTTGTTATCCTTTTAATGTAATCATGACAGGGTTTCTCCAGCATTCTTGAAAAATGTTTTGGAGGCACCTTTCATTACGAAAATCTAGAATGTCTAAACTTCCGGTAAATGACCAGGTTGTTTAAGAAAAGGTCGACATAGCAAATGCAATTAATAACTTTTTTCCACAGTATTTTCTTGCGATGATGGCGAGGTATTCGAATTCAATGAATTCACCACGATACCACCAACTGCTGATGTGAAACTATCCGAGGAAGGAATTTTGTCATTATTCCTTTATATCGATCCAACTAAGGCCGGAGGACCTGACCAAATATAAAATTTGTTCTTGAAAAGGTATGCTGAATGGTCGTCGAAGTACCCATTTCTTGTTTTCAAGAAATCGCTTGATAGCTCGTCAGTTCCAAGCAACTGGAGATTGGGTAAGGTCATTCAAATATTTAAGGACGGAAACCCGTGCAATGCACCAATTTATCGACCGATTTCTCTAATGTCTACCTGCTGTAAAATATTTGAACACGTCATCTCCAAGCATATTGTCACGAATGACAAGGTGATGAAACAAAGAATGGCTGAAGAAACTGAAACGTTTAATGGGGCGAACTTGTGTCTAAAACAAAAAAGTGAAAAAAAGATTACAACAGGAGCGTCGCGGGCGTCGGAAGTCGGCATAAATACAGGATCGAACGCTGGGGCGAGACTGACTCCGGCTTGCCACGCGGAGCCCCTTTTGTACGTGCGTGGAGATTCTGGAACAATTGACGTAGAAGGTTTAGCGTGTAGAACATTCTAACCTCGAATCAGCAACACGGTTCTCGAATTTACCAGAACATCACATTAGACTCAATGAAAATGCGTACTCGCGGCCAGGAATCGAACCCTGACTTTCTGCGTAAAAGGCACGGGCGATAACCGTTAGGCCACCAGTGTGCTGCCTACTAGGTCAGCTGCGCGCGCGGCATTATTCCTTCCTTTAAAAAACCGCATCGTCCCGATGTAACACAAAACGAAAACATAAATCCACAACAAAAGGACAGCAGAATCGCGAGCCACAGTTCACTCTTTGATGGGAGTCTAAAGTTATATCGTTCGTAATACGGCTTGAGCCGAACGACGTGTCTTGCAGATGGGCGTGTCCTGTCGGGTAGAACTTCATAGTTCAGATCGCCGAGGCGTTGGATGATTTTGTAGGGTCCAAAATAGCGTTTCAAAAGCTTCTCGCTGAGATCGCGGCGCCGTATTGGTGTCCACACCCATACCCGGTCCCCGGGTTGAAAGTCGACGTCCCGGCGACGAAGGTTATAATGGCATGTGTCAACTCGCGGTTGGTCTTGAATCTTGATTCTTGCCAGTTCAAGAGCTTCTTCCGTGCGTTGAGAGATCAGTTGAGCGTCGTCGTTGCCATCGTCGGTTGGCATGTGAGGCAGCATGGCGTCAAGCACTGTGGTTAGTGTCCGGCTGTGTATGAGTTGGAATGGCATCACTCTCGTGGTTTCTTAAACAGCTGTGTTGTACACAAACGTGACGTATGGCACCTCGTCCCACGTCTTGTGCTCTACGGCGGCGTACATGGAGATCATGTCGGCGATCGTTTTGTTGGGCTGCTCCGTTAGCCTGTTAGTCTGTGGATGATAAGCGGTGGTTCGTCAATGGCTGGTGTGTCTGAGCCGAAGAACGTCTTGAGTCAGCTGTGCCAGGAAAGATAACCCGTGATCTGTGATCAGCACTTCAGGTTCGCCGTGTCGAAGGAGAATGGACTCGACGAAAAACTTGGCGACTTCAACTGCTTTTCCCGATGGAAGGGCTTTCATCTCTGCTTATCATGTAAGATAATCGGTTGCGACGATAATCCACCGGTTTCCTTGCGTCAATGTTGGGAGTGGCCCAAGTAAATCTATTCCGACCTGCTGGAAGGGCATAGTCTGGGCAGGATCGGGTGCAGGAGTCCTGCTGGCTTCGTCGGAGGCTTCTTGTGTCGTTGGCACTCATGGCACGACCAAGTGTAGAGATGGACGGTTTTCGGGAGTCTCGGCCAGTAGTACTTGTCACGAATCTGGGCGAGCATCCTGCTGTAGCCGAGGTGTCCAGCCATCGGGTCGCCGTGGCATGCTTGAAAGGTTTCTTCCTCGCAGGCTGGCAGGAACCGCCACTAGCAGCCAGGCAGGGTTGCTGGTTCCAAAATTCTTGAGGGGCATGCCTCACCGCAGAATGAAGCTTGAGAAGTCTTGGGCCAAGACACGTGGAACCGAACTTCCTTGACCTTTGATGTGGTCGATCGTGGCGCGAAGTTCCGGGTCTTCTTGTTGAAGTGCTCCCATGTCGGTATCTGTAACTGCACCGAGAAAACGGGCGTCATTGTCGTTGGTGCTGTTGGGAGGAGATTTGACTGGGGCCCTAGACAAACAGTCGGCATCGTTATGCTTGCGGCCAGACTTATGCACATTGGTTACATCGAATTCTTGCAGTCGAAGACTCCAGTGAGCGAGGCGTCCTGACAGATCCTTGAGGTCGGCGAGCCAACAGAGAGCGTGGTGGTCCGTGACAACGCGGAACGGGATCCTGTACAGGTACAGGCAGAACTTGGTTAACGCCCAGACGACAGCAAGACACTCCTTGTCGGTCATTTAGTAGTTTTGCTCTGCTTTGGACAGTGCCCGGATTGGGTAAGCGAGCACCCTCTCTGCTCCGTCTTGTCTTTGGACGAGTACCGCGCCGAGTCCGGCGTTGCTGGCATCCGTGTGAACAGTTCCGCTGATGGATTGAAGTGTCTGAGGGTAGGGGGCGACTGGAGTCTTTCCTTCAATTCGTTGAATGCTTTATCTTGCTCCTCCCCCAACTGAAAGTTCACGTTGTCCTTCGTCAGATTCGTGAGCGGCGCAGGAATCTTGGCAAATCGCGAACGAAACTTTCGTATTAAGCGCACAGACCAAGAAATCTTAGTACAACTTTCTTGTCTGATGGCTTCGGAAATTCGGCGATAGCGGATGTCTTTTCAAGGTCAAGGCTTACACCCTGAGCACTCACGACATGGCCCAGGAATTTTAGCTTGCCGTAAGCGAACCAACATTTTGATCGCGTTAGTGTCAGTTCATCATTATGGATAGCCTGTAGCACGGCTCGGAGGCGTCTGAGGTGCTTGTCGAAGTCTCTTGTGAATACCATGATGTTGTGGAGGTAGGCGAGACAGTTTTGCCATTTCAAGCGAAAAGGGCGGTGTTTATTACGCGCTGGAAGCTTGCCGGTGCTGTGCACAGTCCGAACGGCATCACTTTAAATTTATACAGTTTGTCTGGCGTGACGAAGGCAGTCTTCTCACAATGGTAGCGTTGGAGTGGGGGCCCTCCGACGTTTGTGGAGGATCTTGGTGTAGGTCGTCTTCGGCAGCTCCACCTCCAGGGGTTGCCGCGCCTAGTTTCCCCGGCAAGGAGCGAGGGGCGGCAGGCTTTCATGTCGAGGTCGGTGCATCGGCAAAGCTGGACGTCATGGCGACGGTGACAAACTTGGCGGGACGCGGGCTCGGGGGACTGAGGTCGTCGCAGGAACTCGTCGATCTCACAAGGGCGTTCACCATAACAGGGGTGTGGGTCGTTCGGGTGGAACTCGCACTGGCTCGAATCGTCGGAATGGGCATTGGCGGTAGGTGTGGTCTGCTTCCTGCAGTGGAAGCACAGAGGGCATCGGTCGGGCGTTCGCCACACGTCTTTCTTCTTCTGCGAGGGACGCTCCTGGCAGACGTCTTGGACTTGTCCTTCCTGGCGTCAAGGATATAGCGGCATTGGAGGTCTTGTTAGAGTGGCGCCGTAGCCTGGCGGTTAGCTTGCGGCGGTCGTTGGGCCATGGCGGCATAGCTCAGTGGTCCGGTTGATGGGAACTTCAGGTTGGAAGGCTTGGTGAACCTCATCCCGGACGATCTCGGCGAGCTATGGTGAGAATGTGCAATCCGCAGCAGGTAGCATCTTGCGAAGCTCCTCGCGGATGACTTCACGAATAATGTCGCGAATGCCGGGGATGCTAGGGCTGATGTCGTAGCCCAGTGCAGCAGAAGCAGCTAGAGTCACTAAATAAGCTACGCTTTCAAAGTACCGCATTCCTTTTTTTTTTTGGCATTTTGCCAACAATACAGTTGCTCCTATCAACAATGTTCTGGTTTGCTGCAGCATCATTGGATAGCGACAGTCACGTGAGTCGCTATTATCATCTTCATCATCGCGTTTCTTCAACGCTACCACCTTGGGTCCAGCAATCCTCTGCCTGCTGCTGCTTGCTGTTTACTGCACGCGCACGCTGAAGTCCGTCGCTCAGCACGTGCGTTTTTCGTGTTAGGTGGAGGTACAAACAACACGACCTTGATTCGCTGCCACAGCTGCGGCTGCAGCAGCTGGCGCAGGGGACGGCTACAGCTCGGCTTAGCTCAGCTACAGTCACTCCTCCATCTGTGCGTGGACCCAAGATGGCCGCACCTGAGGTGCTTCAAATGCATAGTTTGGGAGTTTCGGTACTCTGAAAGCGTAGCTTTATTTAGTGACTCTAGAAGCAGCGATGCCCGAGTGCCGATGGTAGCAGCTTGCCCTTGCCAGGATGGCACGCTCCATGTTCGTCGCCTCGGTGACAAGTTCTTGAACGATTGTTGGTGGGTTGTGTTACGAGTCCACCGAAGATGTCATCCTTCACGCCACGCATCAGAATACGCAGCTTCTTTTCCTCTGTGGCCTGAGGGTCGGCGCGGGAGCTCAGGCGCAGGACGTCTTCCACAAAGCTCGTGACGCTCTCATTGGGGCCCTTGGTCCTCGATTGCAGCAGATCTTCGGCCCTCTCTTTTCGGTGCTGGCTGGTGAACGTACGCGTCAGCTCGGTGTTGCAAAGGTCCCGTGAAGTCAGTGAAGCTTCGTGGTTTTCGAACCAGCGCCTTGCAGTTCCCTCAAGCGAGAAATGGAGGTTGTGCAGGTGCTTCTCATCAATCCACCCATTGTGGCGGGCAACGCGTTCTTACTGTTCGATCCAGTCTTCGACGTCTTCGTATTGTTCGCCCTAAAACGGAGCAGTGTCCGTGGTACGACAAGCAGGTAAGTGACGGCGGCGGTGGTCGGGGCCTGCGACGACTGGTGGTCCATCTTCGGCCTCGTTGTCTGCTTGGTCTTGGTTAGCAGAAGTCCGTATTCTGGGTGTAGGCTTTGGGTGCGGCGACTTTATCGGGTCTCGGTAGTGTCTTCGTTGGGTCTTCGTGGGCTTGCTGTCGAACTTGCACTGCGGGCCCTAGGAGGGGTACGCTGCAGGGACATTGGTTACCCAGCATCTCCACCAAAAAGTCACGAATGACGAGGTGACGAAACAAAGAATGGCTGAAGAAACTGAAACGTTTAATGGGGCGAACTTGTGCCCAAAACAGAGGTGAACAGAAGATTACAACAGAGTGTCGCAGGCATCGAAGTCGGCGTAAAAGCAGGATTGAACGCTGGGGCGAGACTGACTCCAGCTTGCCATGCGGAGCCCCTTTGTACATGTGTGGCTTCTGGAACAATCGACGTAGAAGGTTCGGCATCACAATCCGTTCCGTGCTTAGCAAGAGCATGAAATTCCCCATTGCAATCATGTCTTTAATAGGCAGTTACCATGAATTACGTTCCGTTTAAAATGTTCTCGCGTTTATTGAATGATTTTCAGGCACACATGGCTCATGGTATAGGTTGCGAGACTCTTGATGTGTTTCCAGCAATCGGGAGGAGCTTGTCGTACGCATTCGATCGTCTCCACGGAATGTAGCATGACGTGTTGTAGACACGTGTGCGTCTCCAACAATTGTCTCAAGGTATTCAGCGCGGAAGCAGTGTTTCGGGTGACTTCATGAGAGTCATGGCGTTGGCACAATAGACGCGAGGCTATCGGTGAATCACATCCTTCCACGGTTCAGTGTTTGGGAATCGTCGTTGCACATTCGCGTGGCGAATGGTAGGGGCTAGCGATGTACGTGTTGTCCACATAATAGCCAAGGGCAGATATGCTCACCAAAGGCGACCGCATGGATCGCCGACATTTGCATCACCAAGTACGCAAATAGAGGTGGTTGTATATTTCTCCCGGGATCAACTTCTTTTAGCCCTTTTCTCGACCAATGTTGGCGTGCGCTTTTCTGGCAGGTCATCCTTTATGTTCTACTACTTTTGCATGCGTGGAAGACAGGTTTTGGTACAACTGCATACCGTTCTACACGGATTTCTCACCAATCAGCAGGTGACACGTAGTACCCGCTGCTAGTCACTGTCTACATACCAGTAGTCATCCTCCACACTGCTATCAACATCTGAAAAAAAGTGACACTGTGATGACGTCATCAAGCTGTAGATACGTGACTCACCAGTCCGCACTGGCAACAGGTGTTCAGACGCTATGAGGTGATCCCGCACAAATTCTCGCACCCCTGCGTCGCCTTGGCCGCCTCGCAGTAATCGCACAACCCAGCCCAAAACTGTCGAGTCTGGAAGCAGGCTGTCAATTGATGTACAAGGTCAGAGGGAGCAAAATACTTTAGAAGCCTCCTGCAAGGTCAGATATGCTCACCAAAGGCGACTGCAAGGATCCCGACATTTGCATCACCAAGTACGCAAATAGAGGTGGTTGTATATTTCTCCCGGGATCAACTTCTTTTTAGCTCTTTTCTCGACCAATGTTGGCGAGCGCTTTTCTGGCAGGTGATCCTTTACTACTTTTGCATGCGTGGAAGACAGGTTTTGGTACAACTGCATACCATTCTACACGGATTTCTCACCAATCAGCAGGTGACATGTAGTACCCGCTGCTAGTCACTGTCCACATAGTCATCCTCCACACTGCTATCAACATCTGAAAAAAAAAGTGACACTGTGATGAAGTCATCAAGCTGTAGATACGTGACTCACCAGTCCGCACTGGCAACAGGTGTTCAGACGCTATGAGATGATCCCGCACGAATTCTCGCATCCCCTGCGTCGCCTCAGCCGCCTCGCAGTAATCGCACAACCCACCCCAAAACTGTCGAGTCTGGAAGCGGGCTGTCAATTGATGTACAAGGTCAGGGGGAGCAAAATACTTTAGAAGCCTCCTG